>JBAMJV010003331.1:55000-115080 GCA_037951105.1 Echinarachnius parma | reverse complement strand
CCTAGGAGCAGTGGTCAAAGCTAGAGGGCACTGCCCATAACTGTGGGGACCCTCTGACCATACCATGAATCTAGGGGCACCGCTCATCTCTTTGGGACCCTCTTAGATGCCTGGGGGCTCCGTCCTTATATTGGGTGAGCCCCTTCGAGCATGGAAAACTACTAGGGGCACCGTCTAGTATTTGGAGCCCCTTCACAGCATGATTAAAGCTAGGGGGCATCTCTCAATCACTTTTGGGACCCTTTTAGAAGACTTGGGGCTGCGTCCTTAAGTTGGGGAGCCCCCTCAGAGCATGAATAAAACCTAGGGCACCGCACATATATATGGAGCCCTCTCGGGAGCGTGATTTATTGCTAGGGGTGATCCCACATCACTTTGAGGGCTCTTTAATAAAACTGGGGGCTCCGTCCTTATTTGTTGTAGTCCCCCTCTGATCATGTACCGAAACTTGGGGGCACCGCCCATCGCTTTATGGACCCTCCTAAAAAGACTGGGGGGCTCGGTCCCTTATGTTGGAGAGCCCCTCCAGAGCATGAGTAAAGCCTAGTTCTTGTTGATTCATTATTCAATACAGAGCCTTATTAAACAACCCCCCCCCCTGGCTACGCCAATTAGTTTTCGATTTCTCTTTATTGAATATAGAGCCACTACACAGCAAGTCCACCTCCAGAATAATCATTGAGGGGGGGGGGGGGGCATTTCTGTAAGGAAATCGGAGCTCTCAAAAAATGGCAGTTGCACCCCACCTCCCCTCCCCCCCACCCCCCCCCCCCCCCCCCCCCCCCCCACAAAAAAAAAAAAAAAAAAAAAATCATCATCACCAACAACAAACAAACTAAACACGGCTCCAAATTCATATCAATGGATATCAAACAAAATCTTTTGGAAATCCGTCCGTACAGTATACAGGTAAAACAACGTTCAGAGTAGATTAAACAGAAAACCTCGAGGACGCACTTCTGGTGTCCTCAATGTTCAGTTCGTTTGAGGGGGGGGGGGGGGCAAAGCGGCAAAGGTGACAAGCAAATTATAGGGAGAGGGGGAGGGGGTGAGGGTCATAGTAATTGTAAGTCATACAGAGCTCTATCAATATCCAAAGATTTTGTTTGATATCCATTGATATGAAATTTGCAGCCTTGTTTTGTTTGTTTGTTGTTGTGTGATGATTTATTTCATTTATTGTTTTTGTGGGGGGGGGGGGGAGGGGAGGTGCAACAATATCCATAGAAGATGAACACATTTTGCTGCCATTTGTAGAAGAGCTCTGATTTCCTTACATAAATGCCCCCCATGATTATTCTGGAGGTGGACTTGCTGTGTATGGCTCTATATTCAATAAAGGGCAATCAAAACTAATTGGCGTAGCCAGGGGGGGGGTGTTTAATAAGGCTCTGTATTGAATAATGATACAACAAAACTAGGCTTTATTCATTCTCTGAGGGGCTCTCCAACATAGTACCGAGCCCCCAGTCTTTTTAGAGGGTCATAAAGCGATGGGCGGTGCCCCCAAGTTTCGACATGATCAGAGGGGCTACAACAAAAAGGACGGAGCCCCCAGTTTTTATTAAAGGGCCCTCAAAGTGATGTGGGATACCCCCTAGCATAAAATCACACTCCGAGAGGGCTCGCTGCGGTGCCCCTAGGTTTTATTCATGCTCTGAGGGGGCTCCCCAACATAAGGACGGAGACCCAAGTCTTCTAAAAGGGTCCCAAAAGGGATGGCAGTGCCCTCTAGCTTTGATCATGCTCTGAGGGGGCTCCCCAACATAAGGACGGAGCCCCCATTGTTCTAAAAGGGTTCCAAAGTGATGGGCAGTGCCCTCTAGCTTTGATCATGCTCTGATGAGGGGGCTCCAATTATATGTGTGTTGCCCCTAGGCTTTATCCATGCTCTGAGGGGGCTCTCCAACATAAGGACAGAGCCCCCAGTCTTCTGAGAGGATCCATTAAGCGATGGGCGTGCCCCCAATCTTCGGGTATGATTAATGGGGGCTCCAAATAGCAGAGCCCCCAGTCTTCTAAGAGGACCCCAAAGTGATGAGAGATGCCCCCTAGCTTTAATCATGCTGTGAAGGGGCTCCAAATAGATGGACGGTGCCCCTAGTATTTTTCCATGCTCGGAAGGGGCTCCCCAATATAAGGACGGAGCCCCCAGGCTTCTGAGAGGATTACCCCTAGCTACCCCTAGCCATCCATAAAACATTGTTATGCCCTCCCCCTTCTCCCCTCCCAACGAGTACCATTCTCTGTTCATATTTAATTAAAACCCTAAAACCAAGGAGGTAATATAGACTCCTTTATATCCCCTTACCCCCTACCCCCACCCCCCCCCCCCCTCCGGCTACCCCTATCCATCCATAAAAAACATTGTTATGCCCACCCCTTTCTCCCCTCCCGACACTAGTCCCATTCTCGGTTCACATCTAATTAAAACCCTAAAACCAAGGAGGTAACATATACTGCTTTATATCCCCTTATCCAGCCCTACCCCCCCCCCCCCCCCCCCTTGGCTACCCCTAGCCATCCATAAAACATTGTTATGCCCTCCCCCTTCTCCCCTCCCGACACTAGTCACATTCTCTATTATAGGCCTAGTACTCAGATCAGCCGTACCTACGTAATAGATTTATTAGAAAAACCTCGAGTACGCCCTCTGCTGTCCTCATACGTTCAATTCGTTTCTCATCGTCCTTTGTTCGTTTCTGATCGTCCTTTCTTCGTTTGGCATGGACCTTTCACCTTTCGAAGTTTGACGTCCGTATCTAATCCTCCTATGTTTGTTTCTGATCGTCCTTTCTTCGTTTGGCATGGACCTTTCACCATTCGAAGTTTGACGTCCTTATCTAATTGTCCTTTGTTGGTTTCTAAACGTCCTTTGTTTGTTTCTTATTGTCCTTTGTTTGTTTCTTATCGTCCTTTGTTTATTTCAAATCGTCCTTTGTTTGTTTCTAATTGTCCTCTGTTTGTTTCTAAACGTCCTTTGTTTGTTTCTAAACGTCCTTTGTTTGTTTTTTATCGTCCTTTGTTTGTTTCTAATCGTCCTTTGTTTGTTTCTAAACGTCCTTTGTTCGTTTGGCATGGACCTTTCACCCTTCGAAGTCTTTGTTTGTTTCGCTACGTCCGTTGTCTGTTTATCCAGTAAGACAGTAAATATTTACCAAAGTCGAAAAAAGAAGTTCGGCATGTGTCGTGTCTGCATTTGTTACTAAAATTTGATCTTATTTAAAGCATTATGTCATTATAACGATTTGTTTCGCCAATATGTATTTATTATTAGTTTGATTAAAATGGATTATTCATTACAATTTGTTACAAAGTGTATATTGAAAAAATAAAACTGGTGTAAATTTTATTTGGAATTCCATTTGCATTGCACAACTTATATTATATATAAAGCCACATAAAACAACTAGGGTAATGACGTGTCGTAACATAGAAGATTAAATCATTGGACATGAAGAAAGGGCCATCAATTTCTTTGACGGCACCACACATTTCGACTCGGGTCAAGTGCGGGTGCCGTCTCGTGATCATGACCTAGCTGACCAAGCCTCAGTATTGTTTGTGGATAAAGGCTACAAACGGCAGGAAGTTCGCCCTTGAGTCTAGACCCTATGCTTTTGTTTTCATGGTGAACCACTTGAGCGCTTTTCACTGCACGCTTTTGAGTGGGGAAGTTACATTACCTATTGTAATCGTTTGACCGAGTCACGCGAGCGCACAATGGCGAGTCACGCGAGCGCACATTGGCGAGTCACGCGAGCGCACAATGGCAAGCCCCTTGGATAAGGCTGTGATTATAATCTGCTTTAAGTGGTTTATATGCTCGCGACCCTCGTATTATGTTATTATGATCATTATACCCAAGTCAAATCTGCTTATCAGGATCAGGCGCGTTTTATGTAAGGGTCTTATCTAAGAGCGTCCTAACTGTCACGTGACTACGACTGAATTACATACGACAGTCGTCCTACAAGAAAGGCTCCTAAGTCTAGGAAATGTACGGACTTTCGATACCACTGGTCACTTTCGTAACCTTTGCCATGAACCTAATATAAAATCTGTAAAATAATTATCAGCATATGAGGCTATTGATGGGTTATTTGTGCGTTCGAATTAAAAACTACTTGAAACAATAACATCAGCAACATATTACGATGTTCAGTTCATATGGACAGCAAACGGGCAGCTGAAACCGACGACAAAAGAAACATGAAATATTCCTTTTCGGAAAAGATCTTCTTACACATAAATATTTGTCCGAATAGAAGACATTTTACCTTTGAAATAAACATACAGCAGCGATATCGATAATATACTTTGTCTTTTAAAATTAATATGCTGGTGTCACATAGCTATGATTGCTCCCCCTAGCCATACATTTTTAATAAAAATCCTTAAACAAATGGGGGTAACATAATATTCCTTTATTATTGATAATCAATGAAAGGAAATACATAGGTCCCTACCTGGCCCCTGGCGTCTAAGTATTTTATTTAATTTTGTGTATTGCTATATTACTCCGATAAAATACATATATTGGTATATATTTCTTTGTCATCGGTTTTAAAGCCATGAAACGGCTGGGGCCAGCAGGCCACTACTTCTCAGATGTCAATTGATAATCAATAAATGAAAATACATAATTCCATACCTGGCACCAGCCGTCTTAGTATTATATTCGATTTTTTTTATTGCTATATACTCCAATAATATACATCTATTTCTATATATTTCCTTGTCATCGGTTTTAAAGCAATAAAACGGCTGGGGCCATGAGCCCACCACTTCTCAGATGTCAATCGATAATCAATAAATGAAAATACATAAGTCCCTACCTGGCCCCGGCGGTCTAAGTATTTTATATCATTTTTTATATTGCTATATTCTCAAATAACATACATCTATTGGTATATATTTCCTTGTCATCGGTTTTAAAGCAATGAAACGGCTGGGGCCATGAGCCCACCACATCTCAGATGTTAATCGATAATCAATGAATGAAAATACATATGTCCCTGCCTGGCCCCAGACGTCCAAGTATTTTATTTAATTTTTTGTATTGCTATATATACTCCAATAAAATACATATAATTCTAAATATTTCCTGGTCATTTGTTTTAAAGCAATAAAACGGCTAGGGCCATGAGCCCACCACTTCTCAGATGTCAATCGATAATCAATAAATGAAAATACATATGTCCCTACCTGGCCCCGGCGGTCTAAGTATTTTATATCATTTGTTATATTGCTATATACTCAAATAACATACATCTATTGGTATATATTTCCTTGTCATCGGTTTCAAAGCGATAAAACGGCTGGGGCCATGAGCCCACTACTTCTCAGATGTCAATCGATAATCAATAAATGAAAATACATAAGTCCCTACCTGGCCCCGGCGGTCTAAGTATTTTATATCATTTTTTATATTGCTATATACTCAAATAACATACATCTATTGGTATATATTTCCTTGTCATCGGTTTCAAAGCGATAAAACGGCTGGGGCCATGAGCCCACTACTTCTCAGATGTCAATCGATAATCAATAAATGAAAATACATAAGTCCCTACCTGGCCCCGGCGGTCTAAGTATTTTATATCATTTTTTATATTGCTATATACTCAAATAACATACACCTATTGGTATATATTTCCTTGTCATCGGTTTTAAAGCAATGAAACGGCTGGGGCCAGCAGGCCACTACTTCTCAGATGTCAATCGATAATCAATAAATGAAAATACATGAGTCCCTACGTGGCCCCGGCGGTCTAAGTATTTTATATCATTTTTTATATTGCTATATAGTCAAATAACATACATCTATTGGTATATATTTCCTTGTCATCGGTTTTAAAGCAATGAAACGGCTGGGGCCAGCAGGCCACTACTTCTCAGATGTCAATCGATAATCAATAAATGAGAATACATAAGTCCCTACCTGGCCCCGGCGGTCTAAGTATTTTATATCATTTTTTATATTGCTATATACTCAAATAACATACATCTATTGCTATATATTTCCTTGTCATCGGTTTTAAAGCAATGAAACGGCTGGGGCCACCAGGCAAACAATTCTCAGATGTCAATTGATAATCAATAAATGGAAATACATAGCTCCATACATAGCTCATTTAAAAAAAAAAAATACCTGGCCCCAGCCGTCTTAGTATTTTATTAAATTTTTTGTATTGCTATATAGTCAAATACAATACATCTTTTGCTATATATTTCTTTGTCATCGGTTTTAAAGCCATGAAACGGCTGGGGCCAGCAGGCCACTACTTCTCAGATGTCAATTGATAATCAATAAATGAAAATACATAGGTCCCTACCTGGCACCAGCCGTCTTAGTATTTAATTTAATTTTTTGTATTGCTATATACTCCAATAATATACATCTATTTCTATATATTTCCTTGTCATCGGTTTTAAAGCAATAAAACGGCTGGGGCCATGAGCCCACCACTTCTCAGATGTCAATCGATAATCAATAAATGGAAATACATAGGTCCCTACCTGGGCCCGGCGTTCTAAGTATTTTTTAATTTGTTTTATATTGCTATATACTCAAATAACATACATCTATTGGTATATATTTCCTTGTCATCGGTTTTAAAGCAATGAAACGGCTGGGGCCATGAGCCCACCACATCTCAGATGTTAATCGATAATCAATGAATGAAAATACATATGTCCCTGCCTGGCCCCAGACGTCCAAGTATTTTATTTAATTTTTTGTATTGCTATATACTCCAATAAAATACATATAATTCTAAATATTTCCTGGTCATTTGTTTTAAAGCAATAAAACGGCTAGGGCCATGAGCCCACCACTTCTCAGATGTCAATCGATAATCAATAAATGAAAATACATATGTCCCTACCTGGCCCCGGCGGTCTAAGTATTTTATATCATTTTTTATATTGCTATATAGTCAAATAACATACATCTATTTCTATATATTTCCTTGTCATCGGTTTTAAAGCAATGAAACGGCTGGGGCCAGCAGGCAAACAATTCTCAGATGTCAATTGATAATCAATAAATGGAAATACATAGGTCCTTACCTGGCACCAGCCGTCTTAGTATTTTATTTAATTTTTTGTATTGCTATATACTCCAATAAAATACGTTTATTTTTATGTATTTTCTTGTCATCGGTTTTAACGAAATAAAACGACTGGGGCCGGGAGGCCACCACTCCTCAGATGTCAATTGATAATCAATAAATGAAAATACATATGTCCCTACCTGGCCCCGGCGGTCTAAGTATTTCATTTTATGTTTTATATTGCTATATACTCCAATAATATACATCTATTTCTATATATTTCCTTGTCATCGGTTTTAAAGCAATGAAACGGCTGGGGCCAGCAGGCCACTACTTCTCAGATGTCAATAGATAATCAATAAATGAAAATACATAAGTCCCTACCTGGCCCCGGCGGTCTAAGTATTTAATATCATTTTTTATATTGCTATATAGTCAATTATATCCCTTCTATGAATATTCATGAGTATTCTAGAACCGTGATTGGTCAATTGGGGCTCTCACAATAAAGATTATTTCCACTATAAATCTGAAATCGGGGAATATGTTTCATTATATCCTACATGATTGAAATCCTGTTCAGTGATTGGTCTACATAACGTCATGTGACCAAACATAGTAATGCCCATGGAGAAAAATGTGCTATGCGTGACGTCATTCATGGAATAGTAAATGCTATTCCATGAATGACGTCACAGACGCCGGGTGATCATATTGAGACCATAGCTAGAGATGCGTGTTATAAAAGTTCCCTGCGAGCAGAGGTCTTGTTTTAGCTCGCGAAAGATGCTCGACGAGATTTCCCAAAGAGTAATTTAAAAAGAAATACAGAATATTTTCACCCGTGAATATCAATAAGTTCCAAAGAATATTCTAGAGATGCATTTCATGTATAACGTAGCGGTATTCGAATTTTAACATTCCGACAATGGTGCACATTGTGCATCGTTGTCCTTCTGTGGTCGTGACACTAATTCGTCATTGAACAATCAGCGGTGTGCATTGCACTGCACTGCACTGCACTCGCTGTATGTGTAATGTACGAATAACTATTTTCCCCATTTAATTACACGTGTACGTAAAGCGGGTCAATTATTCACTTTGATGCGCGCGTTTTGCATTTGGGTGCGCATTATTGTTAATGCGCGTAACCATGAATGGAAAGATAGCGCAATACGCGCTCTGCGCTAGGACTGTTGCGCAAAGGGGGTCAGTGTCACAAACAGAACATAGTAAGTGCAGTGATGGTTCCATGATCAATGGTTTGTTTTCCTTTATATTATACTTTAATTTAATTGAAATCATTTATTTTTGGGATGATTATCATTATGCGAAGGATATAAAACAAATATATCATGCACTATTTCGAGCCACTAGTGAAATTATGGATTCCTCGGTGACAGAAAAAGCACTATGTTCTTCGGGTCTACGACCCTCAGAACATAGTGCTTTTCCTGTCACCTCGGAATCCATAATTTCAACTAGAGGCTCTCAGTGCATGGTATATTTGTTTACTATCTTTGCCGATAGCAGAAATAGCAGGAAAATAACGATATAGATCATATTGCCCGTAGAGATGCGTGTAATAACAGCTTCTCTGCGAGCGGAGGTCTTGTTTTAGCTTGCGAAAGATGCTCGACAAGATTTCCCAAAGAGTAATTTAAAACGAAATACAGAATATTTTCACCCGTGAATATCAACAAGTTCCACAAAATATTCTAGAGATGCATTTCATGTATAACATGGCTGATTTCGAATAAACAATTTCGAAAATGGTGCACATTTTGCATCGTTGTCCTTCCATGGTCGTGACAGTAATTCATTTAATTTCATTTCATTTCATGTAATGTATATGTAATGATAATATACGAATAGCTATTTTCCCATTCAATTACACACGTGTGTATTATATACATAAAGCGGGTTAATTATTCACTTTGATGCGCGCGTTTTGCATTTGTGTGCGCATTAGTTGTTAATGCGCGTAACCATGAATTGAAAGATAGCGCAATACGCGCTCTGTGCCAGGACTATTGCGCTAAGGGGGCCAGTGTCACAAACAGAACATAGTGCAGTGATGGTTCTATGATCAATGGTTTGTTTTCCTTTATAATACTTAATAATTGAAATCATTTATTTGTGCGATGATTATAATCATGCGAAGGATATAGAGCAAACAGAAGGGATATAAAACAAATATACCAAGCTTTTAGTTCAAAAGTATAGTGGAATTATATATCTTCGGAGGGACTGGCATAGTTACTATTTTTGTCCTCGGGGCTTCGCCCCTCGGAAAAAATAGTTCTATGCCAGTCCCTCCTCAGATATATAATTCCACTATACTTTCTCACAGCTTGGTATATTTGTATAATAACATACATCTATTTCTATATATTTCCTTGTCATCGGTTTTAAAGCAATGAAACGGCTGGGGCCAGCAGATGTCAATTGATAATCAATAAATAGAAATACATAGCTCCATACCTGGCCCCGACCGTCTAAGTATTTTATTTAATTGTTTGTAGTGCTATATACTCAATATTAATATATACTGCTTTA
Source organism: Echinarachnius parma (assembly GCA_037951105.1). NCBI lineage: Eukaryota > Metazoa > Echinodermata > Echinoidea > Clypeasteroida > Echinarachniidae > Echinarachnius > Echinarachnius parma. The sequence continues at coordinate 105,463 of JBAMJV010003331.1, read as the reverse complement.
TATTCCCTTATCCAGGCCTCCCCCCCCCCCCCCCCCACCTACACTAGTCCCGTAATCTGTTCATATTTAATTTAAAAAAACCTAAAACCAAGGTGGTAATATATACTGCTTTATATTCCCTTATCCAGACCTACCCCCCCCCCCCCCCCCCTTGGCCATCCATGAAACCTTGTTATGCCCTCCCCCTTCCCCCCTCCTCCCGTAATCTGTTCATATTTAATAAAAAACCCTAAACCAAGGAGGTAATATATACTGCTTTATATTCCCTTATCCAGACCTACCTCCCCCCCCCCCCCCCTTGGCTCGCCCTAGCCATATTTCCTTATCCAGACCTACCCCCCCCCCCCCCCCCCTTGGCCATCCATGAAACCTTGTTATGCCCTCCCCCTTCCCCCCTCCTCCCGTAATCTGTTCATATTTAATTTAAAAAACCTAAAACCAAGGAGGTAATATATACTGCTTTATATTCCCTTATCCAGACCTACCCCCCCCCCCCCCCCTTGGCTCGCCCTAGCCATATTTCCTTATCCAGACCTCCCCCCCCCCCCCCCTTGGCCATCCATGAAACCTTGTTATGCCCTCCCCCTTCCCCCCTCCTCCCGTAATCTGTTCATATTTAATAAAAAACCCTAAAACCAAGGAGGTAATATATACTGCTTTATATTCCCTTATCCAGACCTACCCCCCCCCCCCTTGGCTCGCCCTAGCCATATTTCCTTATCCAGACCTACCCCCCCCCCCCCCCTTGGCTCGCCCTAGCCATATTTCCTTATCCAGACCTACCCCCCCCCCCCCCCCCCTTGGCCATCCATGAAACCTTGTTATGCCCTCCCCCTTCCCCCCTCCTCCCGTAATCTGTTCATATTTAATAAAAACCCCTAAAACCAAGGAGGTAATATATACTGCTTTATATTCCCTTATCCAGACCTACCCCCCCCCCCCTTGGCTCGCCCTAGCCATATTTCCTTATCCAGACCTACCCCCCCCCCCCCCCCCCCCCTTGGCCATCCATGAAACCTTGTTATGCCCTCCCCCTTCCCCCCTCCTCCCGTAATCTGTTCATATTTAATAAAAAACCCTAAAACCAAGGAGGTAATATATACTGCTTTATATTCCCTTATCCAGACCTACCTCCCCCCCCCCCCCCTTGGCTCGCCCTAGCCATATTTCCTTATCCAGACCTACCCCCCCCCCCTTGGCCATCCATGAAACCTTGTTATGCCCTCCCCCTTCCCCCCTCCTCCCGTAATCTGTTCATATTTAATTAAAAAACCTAAAACCAAGGAGGTAATATATACTGCTTTATATTCCCTTATCCAGACCTACCCCCCCCCCCCCCCCTTGGCTCGCCCTAGCCATATTTCCTTATCCAGACCTCCCCCCCCCCCTTGGCCATCCATGAAACCTTGTTATGCCCTCCCCCTTCCCCCCTCCTCCCGTAATCTGTTCATATTTAATAAAAAACCCTAAAACCAAGGAGGTAATATATACTGCTTTATATTCCCTTATCCAGACCTACCCCCCCCCCCCCTTGGCTCGCCCTAGCCATATTTCCTTATCCAGACCTCCCCCCCCCCCCCCTTGGCCATCCATGAAACCTTGTTATGCCCTCCCCCTTCCCCCCCTCCTCCCGTAATCTGTTCATATTTAATAAAAAACCCTAAAACCAAGGAGGTAATATATACTGCTTTATATTCCCTTATCCAGACCTACCCCCCCCCCCTTGGCTCGCCCTAGCCATATTTCCTTATCCAGACCTACCCCCCCCCCCCTTGGCTCGCCCTAGCCATATTTCCTTATCCAGACCTACCCCCCCCCCCCCCCTTGGCCATCCATGAAACCTTGTTATGCCCTCCCCCTTCCCCCCTCCTCCCGTAATCTGTTCATATTTAATAAAAACCCCTAAAACCAAGGAGGTAATATATACTGCTTTATATTCCCTTATCCAGACCTACCCCCCCCCCCCCTTGGCTCGCCCTAGCCATATTTCCTTATCCAGACCTACCCCCCCCCCCCCCCCCCCCCTTGGCCATCCATGAAACCTTGTTATGCCCTCCCCCTTCCCCCTCCTCCCGTAATCTGTTCATATTTAATAAAAAAACCTAAAACCAAGGAGGTAATATATACTGCTTTATATTCCCTTATCCAGACCTACCTCCCCCCCCCCCCCTTGGCTCGCCCTAGCCATATTTCCTTATCCAGACCTACCCCCCCCCCCCCTTGGCCATCCATGAAACCTTGTTATGCCCTCCCCCTTCCCCCCTCCTCCCGTAATCTGTTCATATTTAATTTAAAAAAACCTAAAACCAAGGAGGTAATATATACTGCTTTATATTCCCTTATCCAGACCTACCCCCCCCCCCTTGGCTCGCCCTAGCCATATTTCCTTATCCAGACCTCCCCCCCCCCCCTTGGCCATCCATGAAACCTTGTTATGCCCTCCCCCTTCCCCCCTCCTCCCGTAATCTGTTCATATTTAATAAAAAACCCTAAAACCAAGGAGGTAATATATACTGCTTTATATTCCCTTATCCAGACCTACCCCCCCCCCCTTGGCTCGCCCTAGCCATATTTCCTTATCCAGACCTCCCCCCCCCCCCCCCTTGGCCATCCATGAAACCTTGTTATGCCCTCCCCCTTCCCCCCTCCTCCCGTAATCTGTTCATATTTAATAAAACCCCCTAAAACCAAGGAGGTAATATATACTGCTTTATATTCCCTTATCCAGACCTATCCCCCCCCCTTGGCTCGCCCTAGCCATATTTCCTTATCCAGACCTACCCCCCCCCCCCCCTTGGCCATCCATGAAACCTTGTTATGCCCTCCCCCTTCCCCCCTCCTCCCGTAATCTGTTCATATTTAATTTAAAAAACCTAAAACCAAGGAGGTAATATATACTGCTTTATATTCCCTTATCCAGACCTACCCCCCCCCCCCTCTTGGCTCGCCCTAGCCATATTTCCTTATCCAGGCCTCCCCCCCCCCCCCCCCCCCCCCCCACCTACACTAGTCCCGTAATCTGTTCATATTTAATTTAAAAAAACCTAAAACCAAGGTGGTAATATATACTGCTTTATATTCCCTTATCCAGACCTACCCCCCCCCCCCCCCTTGGCCATCCATGAAACCTTGTTATGCCCTCCCCCTTCCCCCCTCCTCCCGTAATCTGTTCATATTTAATAAAAAACCCTAAAACCAAGGAGGTAATATATACTGCTTTATATTCCCTTATCCAGACCTACCTCCCCCCCCCCCCCCCTTGGCTCGCCCTAGCCATATTTCCTTATCCAGACCTACCCCCCCCCCCCCCCTTGGCCATCCATGAAACCTTGTTATGCCCTCCCCCTTCCCCCCTCCTCCCGTAATCTGTTCATATTTAATTTAAAAAAACCTAAAACCAAGGAGGTAATATATACTGCTTTATATTCCCTTATCCAGACCTACCCCCCCCCCCCCCCTTGGCTCGCCCTAGCCATATTTCCTTATCCAGACCTCCCCCCCCCCCCCCCCCTTGGCCATCCATGAAACCTTGTTATGCCCTCCCCCTTCCCCCCTCCTCCCGTAATCTGTTCATATTTAATAAAAAACCCTAAAACCAAGGAGGTAATATATACTGCTTTATATTCCCTTATCCAGACCTACCCCCCCCCCCCCTTGGCTCGCCCTAGCCATATTTCCTTATCCAGACCTCCCCCCCCCCCCCTTGGCCATCCATGAAACCTTGTTATGCCCTCCCCCTTCCCCCCTCCTCCCGTAATCTGTTCATATTTAATAAAACCCCTAAAACCAAGGAGGTAATATATACTGCTTTATATTCCCTTATCCAGACCTATCCCCCCCCCCCCTTGGCTCGCCCTAGCCATATTTCCTTATCCAGACCTACCCCCCCCCCCCCCCTTGGCCATCCATGAAACCTTGTTATGCCCTCCCCCTTCCCCCCTCCTCCCGTAATCTGTTCATATTTAATTTAAAAAACCTAAAACCAAGGAGGTAATATATACTGCTTTATATTCCCTTATCCAGACCTACCCCCCCCCCCCCCTCTTGGCTCGCCCTAGCCATATTTCCTTATCCAGACCTACCCCCCCCCCCCCCCCCCCCTTGGCCATCCATGAAACCTTGTTATGCCCTCCCCCTTCCCCCCTCCTCCCGTAATCTGTTCATATTTAATAAAAACCCCTAAAACCAAGGAGGTAATATATACTGCTTTATATTCCCTTATCCAGACCTACCCCCCCCCCCCTTGGCTCGCCCTAGCCATATTTCCTTATCCAGACCTACCCCCCCCCCCCCCCCCCTTGGCCATCCATGAAACCTTGTTATGCCCTCCCCCTTCCCCCCTCCTCCGTAATCTGTTCATATTTAATAAAAAACCCTAAACCAAGGAGGTAATATATACTGCTTTATATTCCCTTATCCAGACCTACCTCCCCCCCCCCCCCCCTTGGCTCGCCCTAGCCATATTTCCTTATCCAGACCTACCCCCCCCCCCTTGGCCATCCATGAAACCTTGTTATGCCCTCCCCCTTCCCCCCTCCTCCCGTAATCTGTTCATATTTAATTTAAAAAAACCTAAAACCAAGGAGGTAATATATACTGCTTTATATTCCCTTATCCAGACCTACCCCCCCCCCCCCCCTTGGCTCGCCCTAGCCATATTTCCTTATCCAGACCTCCCCCCCCCCCTTGGCCATCCATGAAACCTTGTTATGCCCTCCCCCTTCCCCCCTCCTCCCGTAATCTGTTCATATTTAATAAAAAACCCTAAAACCAAGGAGGTAATATATACTGCTTTATATTCCCTTATCCAGACCTACCCCCCCCCCCCCTTGGCTCGCCCTAGCCATATTTCCTTATCCAGACCTCCCCCCCCCCCCCCTTGGCCATCCATGAAACCTTGTTATGCCCTACCCCTTCCCCCCTCCTCCCGTAATCTGTTCATATTTAATAAAAAACCCTAAAACCAAGGAGGTAATATATACTGCTTTATATTCCCTTATCCAGACCTACCCCCCCCCCCCCTTGGCTCGCCCTAGCCATATTTCCTTATCCAGACCTACCCCCCCCCCCCCTTGGCTCGCCCTAGCCATATTTCCTTATCCAGACCTACCCCCCCCCCCCTTGGCCATCCATGAAACCTTGTTATGCCCTCCCCCTTCCCCCCTCCTCCCGTAATCTGTTCATATTTAATAAAAACCCCTAAAACCAAGGAGGTAATATATACTGCTTTATATTCCCTTATCCAGACCTACCCCCCCCCCCCTTGGCTCGCCCTAGCCATATTTCCTTATCCAGACCTACCCCCCCCCCCCCCCCCCCTTGGCCATCCATGAAACCTTGTTATGCCCTCCCCCTTCCCCCTCCTCCCGTAATCTGTTCATATTTAATAAAAAAACCTAAAACCAAGGAGGTAATATATACTGCTTTATATTCCCTTATCCAGACCTACCTCCCCCCCCCCCCCTTGGCTCGCCCTAGCCATATTTCCTTATCCAGACCTACCCCCCCCCCCCTTGGCCATCCATGAAACCTTGTTATGCCCTCCCCCTTCCCCCCTCCTCCCGTAATCTGTTCATATTTAATTTAAAAAAACCTAAAACCAAGGAGGTAATATATACTGCTTTATATTCCCTTATCCAGACCTACCCCCCCCCCCTTGGCTCGCCCTAGCCATATTTCCTTATCCAGACCTCCCCCCCCCCCTTGGCCATCCATGAAACCTTGTTATGCCCTCCCCCTTCCCCCCTCCTCCCGTAATCTGTTCATATTTAATAAAAAACCCTAAAACCAAGGAGGTAATATATACTGCTTTATATTCCCTTATCCAGACCTACCCCCCCCCCCTTGGCTCGCCCTAGCCATATTTCCTTATCCAGACCTCCCCCCCCCCCCCCCCTTGGCCATCCATGAAACCTTGTTATGCCCTCCCCCTTCCCCCCTCCTCCCGTAATCTGTTCATATTTAATAAAACCCCCTAAAACCAAGGAGGTAATATATACTGCTTTATATTCCCTTATCCAGACCTATCCCCCCCCCTTGGCTCGCCCTAGCCATATTTCCTTATCCAGACCTACCCCCCCCCCCCCCTTGGCCATCCATGAAACCTTGTTATGCCCTCCCCCTTCCCCCCTCCTCCCGTAATCTGTTCATATTTAATTTAAAAAACCTAAAACCAAGGAGGTAATATATACTGCTTTATATTCCCTTATCCAGACCTACCCCCCCCCCCCCCCTCTTGGCTCGCCCTAGCCATATTTCCTTATCCAGGCCTCCCCCCCCCCCCCCCCCCCCACCTACACTAGTCCCGTAATCTGTTCATATTTAATTTAAAAAAACCTAAAACCAAGGTGGTAATATATACTGCTTTATATTCCCTTATCCAGACCTACCCCCCCCCCCCCCCCTTGGCCATCCATGAAACCTTGTTATGCCCTCCCCCTTCCCCCCTCCTCCCGTAATCTGTTCATATTTAATAAAAAACCCTAAAACCAAGGAGGTAATATATACTGCTTTATATTCCCTTATCCAGACCTACCTCCCCCCCCCCCCCCCCTTGGCTCGCCCTAGCCATATTTCCTTATCCAGACCTACCCCCCCCCCCCCCCCCTTGGCCATCCATGAAACCTTGTTATGCCCTCCCCCTTCCCCCCTCCTCCCGTAATCTGTTCATATTTAATTTAAAAAAACCTAAAACCAAGGAGGTAATATATACTGCTTTATATTCCCTTATCCAGACCTACCCCCCCCCCCCCCCTTGGCTCGCCCTAGCCATATTTCCTTATCCAGACCTCCCCCCCCCCCCCCCTTGGCCATCCATGAAACCTTGTTATGCCCTCCCCCTTCCCCCCTCCTCCCGTAATCTGTTCATATTTAATAAAAAACCCTAAAACCAAGGAGGTAATATATACTGCTTTATATTCCCTTATCCAGACCTACCCCCCCCCCCCTTGGCTCGCCCTAGCCATATTTCCTTATCCAGACCTCCCCCCCCCCCCTTGGCCATCCATGAAACCTTGTTATGCCCTCCCCCTTCCCCCCTCCTCCCGTAATCTGTTCATATTTAATAAAACCCCCTAAAACCAAGGAGGTAATATATACTGCTTTATATTCCCTTATCCAGACCTATCCCCCCCCCCCTTGGCTCGCCCTAGCCATATTTCCTTATCCAGACCTACCCCCCCCCCCCCCCCCTTGGCCATCCATGAAACCTTGTTATGCCCTCCCCCTTCCCCCCTCCTCCCGTAATCTGTTCATATTTAATTTAAAAAACCTAAAACCAAGGAGGTAATATATACTGCTTTATATTCCCTTATCCAGACCTACCCCCCCCCCCCCCCTCTTGGCTCGCCCTAGCCATATTTCCTTATCCAGACCTCCCCCCCCCCCCTTGGCCATCCATGAAACCTTGTTATGCCCTCCCCCTTCCCCCCTCCTCCCGTAATCTGTTCATATTTAATAAAACCCCCTAAAACCAAGGAGGTAATATATACTGCTTTATATTCCCTTATCCAGACCTACCCCCCCCCCCCCTTGGCTCGCCCTAGCCATATTTCCTTATCCAGACCTACCCCCCCCCCCCCCTTGGCCATCCATGAAACCTTGTTATGCCCTCCCCCTTCCCCCCTCCTCCCGTAATCTGTTCATATTTAATAAAAACCCCTAAAACCAAGGAGGTAATATATACTACTTTATATTCCCTTATCCAGACCTACCTCCCCCCCCCCCTTGGCTCGCCCTAGCCATATTTCCTTATCCAGACCTACCCCCCCCCCCCCCTTGGCCATCCATGAAACCTTGTTATGCCCTCCCCCTTCCCCCCTCCTCCCGTAATCTGTTCATATTTAATAAAAAACCCTAAAACCAAGGAGGTAATATATACTGCTTTATATTCCCTTATCCAGACCTACCCCCCCCCCTTGGCTCGCCCTAGCCATATTTCCTTATCCAGACCTACCCCCCCCCCCCCCTTGGCTCGCCCTAGCCATATTTCCTTATCCAGACCTACCCCCCCCCCCTTGGCCATCCATGAAACCTTGTTATGCCCTCCCCCTTCCCCCCTCCTCCCGTAATCTGTTCATATTTAATAAAAACCCCTAAAACCAAGGAGGTAATATATACTGCTTTATATTCCCTTATCCAGACCTACCCCCCCCCCCCTTGGCTCGCCCTAGCCATATTTCCTTATCCAGACCTACCCCCCCCCCCCTTGGCCATCCATGAAACCTTGTTATGCCTCCCCCTTCCCCCCTCCTCCCGTAATCTGTTCATATTTAATAAAAACCCTAAAACCAAGGAGGTAATATATACTGCTTTATATTCCCTTATCCAGACCTACCTCCCCCCCCCCCCCCTTGGCTCGCCCTAGCCATATTTCCTTATCCAGACCTACCCCCCCCCCCTTGGCCATCCATGAAACCTTGTTATGCCCTCCCCCTTCCCCCCTCCTCCCGTAATCTGTTCATATTTAATTTAAAAAAACCTAAAACCAAGGAGGTAATATATACTGCTTTATATTCCCTTATCCAGACCTACCCCCCCCCCCCCTTGGCTCGCCCTAGCCATATTTCCTTATCCAGACCTCCCCCCCCCCCCCCTTGGCCATCCATGAAACCTTGTTATGCCCTCCCCCTTCCCCCCTCCTCCCGTAATCTGTTCATATTTAATAAAAAACCCTAAAACCAAGGAGGTAATATATACTGCTTTATATTCCCTTATCCAGACCTACCCCCCCCCCCCCCTTGGCTCGCCCTAGCCATATTTCCTTATCCAGACCTCCCCCCCCCCCCCTTGGCCATCCATGAAACCTTGTTATGCCCTCCCCCTTCCCCCCTCCTCCCGTAATCTGTTCATATTTAATAAAACCCCCTAAAACCAAGGAGGTAATATATACTGCTTTATATTCCCTTATCCAGACCTATCCCCCCCCCTTGGCTCGCCCTAGCCATATTTCCTTATCCAGACCTACCCCCCCCCCCCCCCCCCTTGGCCATCCATGAAACCTTGTTATGCCCTCCCCCTTCCCCCCTCCTCCCGTAATCTGTTCATATTTAATTTAAAAAACCTAAAACCAAGGAGGTAATATATACTGCTTTATATTCCCTTATCCAGACCTACCCCCCCCCCCTCTTGGCTCGCCCTAGCCATATTTCCTTATCCAGACCTCCCCCCCCCCCCCCCCTTGGCCATCCATGAAACCTTGTTATGCCCTCCCCCTTCCCCCCTCCTCCCGTAATCTGTTCATATTTAATAAAACCCCCTAAAACCAAGGAGGTAATATATACTGCTTTATATTCCCTTATCCAGACCTACCCCCCCCCCTTGGCTCGCCCTAGCCATATTTCCTTATCCAGACCTACCCCCCCCCCCCCTTGGCCATCCATGAAACCTTGTTATGCCCTCCCCCTTCCCCCCTCCTCCCGTAATCTGTTCATATTTAATAAAAACCCCTAAAACCAAGGAGGTAATATATACTACTTTATATTCCCTTATCCAGACCTACCTCCCCCCCCCCCCCTTGGCTCGCCCTAGCCATATTTCCTTATCCAGACCTACCCCCCCCCCCCCCCTTGGCCATCCATGAAACCTTGTTATGCCCTCCCCCTTCCCCCCTCCTCCCGTAATCTGTTCATATTTAATAAAAAACCCTAAAACCAAGGAGGTAATATATACTGCTTTATATTCCCTTATCCAGACCTACCCCCCCCCCCCCTTGGCTCGCCCTAGCCATATTTCCTTATCCAGACCTACCCCCCCCCCCCCTTGGCTCGCCCTAGCCATATTTCCTTATCCAGACCTACCCCCCCCCCCCCTTGGCCATCCATGAAACCTTGTTATGCCCTCCCCCTTCCCCCCTCCTCCCGTAATCTGTTCATATTTAATAAAAACCCCTAAAACCAAGGAGGTAATATATACTGCTTTATATTCCCTTATCCAGACCTACCCCCCCCCCCCCCCTTGGCTCGCCCTAGCCATATTTCCTTATCCAGACCTACCCCCCCCCCCCCCTTGGCCATCCATGAAACCTTGTTATGCCCTCCCCCTTCCCCCCTCCTCCCGTAATCTGTTCATATTTAATAAAAAACCCTAAAACCAAGGAGGTAATATATACTGCTTTATATTCCCTTATCCAGACCTACCCCCCCCCCCCCCCCTTGGCTCGCCCTAGCCATATTTCCTTATCCAGACCTACCCCCCCCCCCCCCCCCTTGGCCATCCATGAAACCTTGTTATGCCCTCCCCCTTCCCCCCTCCTCCCGTAATCTGTTCATATTTAATAAAAAACCCTAAAACCAAGGAGGTAATATATACTACTTTATATTCCCTTATCCAGACCTACCCCCCCCCCCCCCCTTGGCTCGCCCTAGCCATATTTCTTTATCCAGACCCACCCCCCCCCCCCCCCCCCTTGGCCATCCATGAAACCTTGTTATGCCCTCCCCCTTCCCCCCTCCTCCCGTAATCTGTTAATATTTAATAAAAAACCCTAAAACCAAGGAGGTTATATATAACAAGTACATGTATTGTGGTTTCAAAAGCCACTGTGCCACTTTAAACCCGTGCGCGCGCGCGTTCATGCATGCATGCAGGACTTGTAATGCACATTCGGACCATTGACTGAAGTTAGCGAACATAAATAATTTAGCCCCCTATAGTGAAGGATAACCGGCATGACCATGACGGCATGACCACCGCATGCGCATCGAACAAAACGGGCGTCTTTTATTTTTAAATATCACAATTTATGATTTCAAGCTAACTCTCATTGTCATTGACTGTGTATAAACGGCCTCACCCATGCTTCCTAATCATATGGCTACTCATCCGCAGGATAGGACTTGCAGAAAACACTCCGTTCCTCGGATATGACAATAAATGGAGGTTTCATCTCTTGCGCAGTAAGCCCCTTGACTTGCACTTGCAGGGGTGCTTCCAAGACATGGAAAAGAACTAGTCTCGAAAAGAGTAGGGTGTTAACCCAGTTGACGTAGCTCACTAGCTGTGCCCAATTATAACCAAACAATTTCACCACAATAAACAAATGCAGCATCAAATAAAAGTGTTACAAGCAGCTGCAGAACTCATAATAATACATCTGTAATAAAATTTCTTCAAGGGACTTAATTAGTAACATCGTCCAAATCCTCAAAATCCAATTCAATGAAATGCTAGCGTTTCCCTCATACCTTGTTTTATTTGTATTATCAAGTATAGCATGGGACAGGTTTCGGTTTTTCAAATTTCCATTGCGTTCAAAAGATATTTACGTTTGAAGTGTTCGGATATGAAATTATCTACGGGACCTTTTCAGCCGTGTACAAAGTAAGTAGTGAATATCACTTTGCATTTTCGCTCATTTCTCAGCCAAATAACATCCAATGAACTTGAAAATTTCACACATTACTTTCTGGACATATCAGATCACAGTCACACCAATACACATTTTATTAATCACTCATTACTTTTTGCACTTGTCAACAACGTTACTAGATCCCTTTAAAGAATATGCAAATTATTTTCCAAATCGACTGACTTCTAAAAAATTTCAAGTTATATTAACGAAAGTCACGGAACGTGAAACTTTTTCATAAATTAGTATGCCATGGCATTGACATGCGGCATGCGCGCTGCCACAAGTTAAATGCGCAGCAAAACGCCTCAGGATGCGATGCTTGTAATTTTCTTTGGGAAATGATGTGAAAATTTGGCAGAAAGTCCATATAATATTAACCTCTGTTAATGCCGACTGTCAATAATTCTAAACTCCCCTTATCCATAGTTTGTGTATTTGGTGAGATTATATTTGATAGCCAGAAATATTTTTACATTTTTGCCTAATCTCACAAACTTTTTTACTACAGTCTACCATATGACAGACAGACAGAGGTGTTATCGTGAAGGTTTAAAAAAAATTGAATACAACTTCTCCAGACATACTTTAGTGAATAATAATGTGCAAATGAAATTCACTCACTCATGTAGATCTCATTTGTCTTCTTGACTTCCTTTGTTTGTTTATTTTGTGACAGTTGCGTTTGAGGTTACATGATGCCGTCCTCCCAGAAACAGATGATCAGGATTCATATCTTCTTAAATGGTTGAGAGGTAAAGTACAGTAAACCTATTAGTATTAGGTGGTATTCTACTAAATTTGTGACCGCTTACCCCAAAACCCCCAAAAAGTTGACAAACATGAATTTTGATTTGTTTATGTAGCTGGAAAGAGTAGACTCTAAGCTTTAAATTGATATATAACCCATCAAATTTGGACACTCCGAACCTATTCAACAAAGCGATTAAATGTAGGAGAGTGGGAAGGTGTAGTTTTACAGAATGAGGAGAAAAGAGGCTCTAAAGATTAGGGTCACTCAGGCGCGCAGTGCGGAGGAGCTATCCATTGAATCCATTAACTCAACGTTGGCTTCGTTTTAAGACTCAAAAATTGAAACAGTCGATAGAGGAAAGATTATGCTTTCAGGTAAAGTAAAGTTTTAAAATTTCATTTTTCAGCAAAAATTACATACTTTGGCTCGTAGCAGAGAATCATATACCGCGACTTTATGTGGGTTTTGGTGTTTAGCGGTCACATTTTATGAACTTAACCCGTTCAGGACTGATTGATTTTCCTATAACATGCATTCTCCATAACTGTACCTGATGACCATGGGTAATAATACTTGCACTTCGAAACCCTGTATTAAGCGCTATGATATAAATGTAAGCTAATTATTATTATTATTTTTTTATTTATTTATTTATTTTTTTTTTTGTGGTAGTCTTCTTTATCCAGGTTAGCCTCTTCAGTGCTCTGTTTGCTCTGTTCTCCCAGAGGGACCTGCATCTAATATTACTATGTACAACTCAGCCATTTGATACACTTCCGCACTATATTGTGCACTGTCTCCACTCCCTGGGGAGCATTCCAGCAGGTGCTACTTTATAGTGCACTCATGCTTTTGACACACCCTCATGCATGCCAAGTACCCGTATTGCACCTGGGCGGGGAGCAGCAATGTGGATAAAGTGCCTTGCTGAAGGACACTATAGTGCTGTATTGGCGGCATCGATCTGGGTTCGAACCTGGCTCCCGTGCTTGGCAGTCTAGCGCCTATCCAATCGTGCCACAACATCTCCACATATTATTATTATTATTATACAAAAAATATGATCTTTTTGCCTATAACATGACATTATCAGGTCTGCCAGGTTCCCAGATACAGATAGCAATGTTATGTTGGGCAAAACATTAACCATTAATTGTCCCAATAGTCGTAATCAGTAACCAAACAATCAACTTATGTTGGGCCAGTGTTAAGCATGACCTAAATAGTAACAAAAACCAGGTGATTCCAGGATGTTCCAAGAAAAAAATAATCTTTAGAAACAGATTGTATTTGATTTATTTTATATTATCATCTATTAGGTTATGATACTAGTTACAAAGATGATGATAATACATAAAAATTAGTGATAATTATAATTGTGATCAGGAATGAGATTCTACATTGTATATTGCTAAAGTTACTTCTATTTGCCTTATTTTACAGCAAGGGACTTTGATGTGGACAAAGCAGAGAAAATGCTAAGAGATGTAAGTTCTTTGAAAGAATGTATTTATAAAACAATTTGCTGGTTTTTTGCCTCTTTTTATTTTATTAGGAAGATGATATTTGTACTAATATTGCTGTATGTATAATGAACATATCGAGCATGTCTCCTGTAAGTTTTGAAACAAATTAATGCAGATGTTTGTGAATTGTATTTATAAATATTCAAACTACATTTCGTTTTTTAATTATGTATACGGTACATATTGTAATTTGTATTGATGCGTGTCACTAAGTTTACAGAGTTGGTATTCTGAAATATATAATGCATATAATAACTGATGATATTTTGTTGCACGAACAACCACAAACGGCAACATAGTGAGGTAGCTTTGAAATAATAAACGGAAATGTCATGATTTGTAATATATAATAGACAAAAGAGTCATTTTCACCAAAGCTTTGCCCATTATTAAATGAGGGTCAAACACAATTAAAGAAGCTATACCAAAAATTTGTATTGATGTCAGGATTACATGCACATTGGCAGCCATTAAAACTGAGCATGTGTAAATCAACATTTTTATTGGGGATGCTTACATATTGCATAAAATATTGTAAAGTACATGCTATATAATATGGCTAGTGAGATTGACTTACATGGTGTTGTACTAATTGGGGGTAAACTATGAATTTCTTTGTTATTTTTAAGGATTTCCCCTTCATGTTTTGTATTGTTTTTGTCAAATTATTAGGAGGTGACATGTGCCCCCCCCCCCCCCCCCCCCCATGCCCCAGTAGCTATGCAAGGCTACTCGGTCATAGTCTTTAATTTCAATGAAAATATGCTATTTGACAAAAATTGTTATGATTAAAAGCCTTTGTTTGATAATGAAAGCAACAAGATATATATTTCAGCACTAAAACCTTTTTTATCTGCTTCTTTTCCTCAATAGCACCTACACTCTGGAAAATCATACAATCATACCTTTAAACATTAGAAAAAGCCTTTGTTTGATAATGAAAGCAACAAGATATATATTTCAGCACTAAAACCTTTTTATCTGCTTCTTTTCCTCAATAGCACCTACACTCTGGAAAATCATACCTTTAAACATTAGAAATGCCCCTACCTTGGGGCTTGGACTCTTTAAATCACTGTAAAAAACACATCTGTATACTCAATCATAATGTTTTGTACGTCTACAGGTATTAAGTTGTTAGTCTTTGGTTTATACCCCTCTTTTTCCCTTACTTGGCGCTTAGAAACATTATATTAAGCGCTATGTAATGTTATTTATTATTATAATTGTAATTGTTTAATATTATTATTCTTTTTCTTTTGTCCTGTGCAGCATATAATATTCAGGGGGAAATGGGACGTTGAGTACTTGTCAAATGACTGGCATCCACCAGAGGTAACATCATTATACAGAATGAAATGCAAATATAATGTAAACAGTCAAACCTGTGTATAGTGTCCACCCAAGAATAGTGGCCACTGTGATATCCATCAGATTGAAAAAGTAGCCCCCTAAAACAAAAAATTAATAATAGCTTGCAACATTAAATTGTATAAATGGATCGGCTTGCAAGAGTTCTGTCATGTAATCATGTCGCATTCATGACACGTCACATGGGCTTGATGATGTTTTTGTTGAAACGCATCCTCTAATCTACAAAGTCTTGGGTAAACCCGATCTTACTCTTGTGGAGAATGGAGATACTGTTAACAGTTAATTATTAGTTCTCAATGACCATCAACATCTCATTTTGTAAGTTACGTACATGTCATGCGTCAAGTATTTACAAGTGTGTGAATTGTGTATTTTATCTACCGTATTTGCTGGTGTATTAACCGCACCTTTTTTCAAAAAAAAAAAAAAAAAAGAGGGGGGTGCGGTTAATACACGACCGTATTAACCACCATTTTTTTTTTTTTTTTTTTTTTTTTTTTTTTTTTTTTTTTTTTTTTTAGGGGTGCGGTTAATACACCGACAAATACGGTATATTGAACTGGTTGACTGATTATGTATCTTCTCCAGGCCCATAGCAAGGATTTTTCAAGGGGGGGTTCGTAATTTACAAAAACGGGACTGAGACCGAACATGACCGAGACCACTGGTTAATTTGTAATTTGTGTAACGGGGGGGGGGGGGGGTCCGAGACCGATAAAAAGTGGACCTTTCTAAATTGGGGGGGGGGATGCGTACGCACCCAACGCACCCCCTGGCTATTGGCCTGTTCTCTGATATTGTTATCCGATTTTAACAAAAGTAGTAAATATAAGAAATAGTTGATCCTAATGCATCTCGTCTTACTGCAGGTTTTGGACAAGTACATGGTTGGAGGTCTGCATGGGTACGACATTGAGGGTTCACCCGTGTGGTACGAGCCCTTTGGATACTTTGATCCTAAGGGGCTTCTCTTCTCCACAACTGGGAACGACTTAGTCAGGATGAAGATCAAAATCTGTGAGGAGATTCTCAGTCAGTGCAGATCACAAACAAAAAAGGTAAAACAAAATATAGTCACATCTGTGTACAGTAAGTGACCACCTACTAGAAAAATGACCACTGTAGACAGGTGACCACTATCTAGGCAGGTTCCTTATAACATATTTATCTGCAGGGGACCTACATTGTATTATGGTGGTCACTAAAGATGAAAGCATAATAATTACCTAAATGTTACATATGTAACCTCTGAAATCACATCAATCATATTGAAATTAAAAATGGATGTTAAATCTATAGATATCTCCAATGACTTTGTTATCTGATATGTCCGCTGGGTATTGTGTGAAAATTTCAAGTTTAATGGACATTATATGGCCGATTAATGAGCAAAAATGCAAAGTGATATTCACTAACTCATAGCACTGATTTTGTACATGGTTACGACTATCCAGTATACATCTATCTATACATCTATCTATTCATCTATCTTCTATACATCTATCTATATGTACATAGATCTGTGGGCAGAAAAATATCGGTTACCTAAATACATGAAGTTCATCATTATTTTTAATCCATGATGTATTTGTTATATATGCTTTGTTGTATGTTACAGCTAGGAAGAAGAATCGACCGAATGGTGATAGTATTTGATCTGGAGAAAGCAGGCCTGTCCCATATATGGAAGCCTTTCATTGACCGATATAACCTCATCCTTCAAGTGTTTGAAGCCCACTACCCAGAGCTCCTCAAGCGAACATATGTCATAAATGGTTAGTCTAAGATCCAAGAAATCTGGCAAGTATTTGGATGTTTTTTTTTTTCAATTTATTGACAATATTTTTTTTTAAATCAATGGAAAACAACAGAAAAGTTAAAAGCCGATACAAGTGTACTGTAGATCAGTCTTATTTCACATAAAGTTGAACACAACATGGATTTTAATTAGCTTTGTTCTTGCCAATTTGCTCCTTTAACAATGTATAATTAGTTATAATCATTCAATTACTAAAGTAGAAATAATTGCTATGGTAGTTTTTTTTTCTCATATTGAATAAATCAACATGTTTGTTGGATTTATATAAAGTAAACAGTAAAAATATGCTTCAGGGCCCCATTTCATTAAACTTTTGCAATTGTTGTAAGTATCCAATTGTAACCACATGTATTAGGTCAACAGCCAATCAGAATGCAGCATTTCAGCTGTTGCCATGGTAGTTGCAATAATTGGACACTTACCAAAATTGCAGAAGTTTTATGAAACGGGTCACAGACTTAGACAATCAAGTAATAAACCCTCTATGTATAATGCTAGAGGAATACATTGGTCCGCAATGGTGTAGCACGAGTTGCATTTGTTTTTTTTGTGAGGGGTTGGCACATGTACTATTTTGTGTGCCTCTCGCCCTTAGCTACACCACCCTTGGTACATACCACTCATCTGTATCCCCTCTTTAATCAACTATGAGATGTCCAACTAAGGAATTGTTTATGCAAGTGTAGATTATAGTGAATGTTGAGTTCAAAACCAATCCATTGTTTGTCTTTCAGCAAGACAGTTAATCCACTATCGCTGCTATCTACCCTGGGGGGTGTTTCACAAAGATCCTAAGTTGAACTTAACTCTAAGTTGGACTTAACAATTATGGAAAGCCTTTAAGTTCTTTGAAACATTTTTGTATCAGTTCTTTTTAAATGTAGATTCAAATCACATATATTTTCTATTATCAAAGAGATTTCATGTGCTTGATGTAACATTTATTAAATAAATAAACAAAATACTTGCATATATTTTATTTCAAGGCTAAAAATGGCTTACCATCCTTTTTAAGTCCAACTTAGAGTTAAGTTCAACTTAGGATCTTTGTGAAACACCCCCTATGTATAAATGGGGACCCTGTAAAAGGTGAACTTCTTCGTATGAATGATTTTCTGAATGCCCTTGACCCGCTTTGAAGTAATGGTGACCAGGTTGTTTCATCGCGTCCTATTATTGTTTGTGATCATTTTCTTGACTTTACAGCACCATCTTTCTTTTCCATCGGGTTCAACCTCATCAAACCATTCCTGAGTGAAGCAACAAAGACAAAAGTGACAATTCTTGGAGGTAAGTACAATGTATTATACGTACTGTACATGCAAAAGGCTTGAAATCAGCACTGGCTCAGCACCGATGAAATCAACTTTAGCTAGACCAACAAAATGAAATTATCAACTGGTCACAGAAACTGTTCTAGCATATAGCTGTTCAGTATGTGTATACATAGTTTGATTATGGGAATACTTTATGGCATTACATGATTTTCTGTTCATAAGTCATATACAACGATAGAGAAAGTACTCTTTCTCTTTGATGAACTTTAGATTAAAGTTTAATCATTTGTTTGTAGTACAGGTAACAGTCAAAATAAAAAATATAGCCCTCAAAATGTCAAAAAGAGCCCGTGGTAATTTACATAGAGTTCAATGCAAAACCGAACATGATGGCTTAGTGGTTAGACTGTCCGCCTCATGCACGGGAGGTCCTGGGTTCGAACCCAGACCGGGTCAAAGGACTTACATTGCAAAACAAATATTACAGTGCTTCTTTCATGCAATGCAGGCGAGCTTGAAAATTAGCCCCCCCCCCCCCCCCCCCATCTCCCCAACCAAAAAAAAGTAAACTTTACTTGTTTCCCTGCCAGGTAACTACCAGAGTGTGTTGCGAGATGCGATAGGGGAGGATCTTCCTGCCCACTTCGGAGGCACAGCATGTGACCCTGATGGAGACCCTCGCTGTGCATCCAAGGTAAACACACCATTGTCATCATGTGCAAGTGTCCTGGGGGTGTTTCACAAAGATCCTAAGTTGAACTTAACTCTAAGTTGGCCTTACAAACTATGGAAAGCCGTTAGTTTCTTTGAAACAATTTTGTTAAATTTCTTTTAAAAGGCATAAAATGGTGATTCAAATGATTGACATTTTCTTTTATCAAGGCGATTTCATGTTTTTGATGTAAAATGTATGAATAAGTATAAAATTATTGAATTTTTGCTTTTGAATATATTTTATTCCAAGGCTACAAATGGCTTTCCATAATTGTTAAGTCCAACTTAGAGATAAGTTCAACTTAGGATCTTTGTGAAACACCCCCCAGGATGATTTGAGGGGTGCCCGACTCCAAATCATTGGGTCTGCGGGGGGTTTCACACAGAGATTTTAAGTAAATAATAATAATAATAATGCATTTATATAGCGCATTTTCCATCTAAAATGTTCACAAGTGCTGTAAGTCCATATTATGGAAAAATGTGAGTTTTCAATTGTTCTTTAAAAAGATTGAATGAAGCTTGGTTGCGGAGGGTCAGAGGTAGTTTATTCCAAAGGTTGGGTGCTGCGGAAGCAAAGGCTTGAACTCTTAGTTAAACTTAAAATTATGGAAAGCCAATAGTTGCTATGTGAAATTGATAAATTAGTTTTAAAATAGAGCATAAAACTTGTTGAAAAACATGAATATTGGGTACAATGACTTGTTTTTCACACTCTCGGCTTGTAGCTTTTTGGTAGCCCTTTGATGTCCTTCAATTTTTTGTAACATGTTCAAAACTTTCAAACCACTATCTTGGATTTTAAAATGGTTTTATTTCTTGAAACTGACATCACTCGGATTGAGCCTCCCAAAAAGGACACAAATTATCACCTGGCAAGTAAAACTGCAAAAATTGTAAATTCAATTATTTCCATTATTAGTGATACCCAAGAGGAATGTATACGACTAAAAGTGACAGGAATTCTGCACTTATCAGTAACAACAAGCAAAAGTTCCAGCGTTTCCTTCCCCTTTAATAATAATAATGTAA
This sequence comes from Echinarachnius parma, assembly GCA_037951105.1. NCBI lineage: Eukaryota > Metazoa > Echinodermata > Echinoidea > Clypeasteroida > Echinarachniidae > Echinarachnius > Echinarachnius parma. Next base: position 85,620 of record JBAMJV010003331.1, on the reverse strand, counting down.
AGTGCCATGATACTCCTGTAAATAACGCTATACAGAGTGTTTATAAAAAAGCGGAACCCAACTTCCACCAGCAATATCTTATGAAGTAAACATAGTTATGTTTATTGCAATATATCATCTTAAAGATGATTTATTATTCTTTCATTTGATACCACTTTTGTAATAATTGATTTTGTAGTTATTGAATTGCAGGCATTTTAAACGAGCAATGTTAAAATTGCTTTGCGCACAAGATTTAGATCTATTCATCAACACGGGCTGATGGTCATTCATTCAAACCTCTCCTTGTGTTCTTTTGTCTTGTAATCCTTTTGTTCCGTAAATAAATGAACATGGAGATACTTTTTTAATCAGTTCCTTGCCTGACCAAGCAACTGACCACTGAACACGAGCACAAACATGTGGGGACAGACATGGGGGTCATGTGGTAGGACATTGGGGATGATTTTGGACCCTCAACTCTTCTCAAAGTTGAATAAAATGTCAAACTATGAATCAAGAAACATCATGAAATGTCACTTGACTTTGTCTACCGTTTCATTATTTACACTGCATTTAACAATTAGTTTCTACTCTCGTGCGCAAAGTACTTTTTACATAACCCTTTTTAAAAAGGTTTTATTCAATCATGCATGACGTTATCACAACATATTGGTATCAAACGAAAGAGTATGAACTGACCTTTGATATGCCATATTGCAATAAATATAATTATGTTTAATAATAAAATATTGCGGGTGGAAGTTGGGTTCCGCTTTTTTATAAACACCCTTTATAAATAATAATTATAATTATTTGTTTTTGTTTTTATTTGCCATGCTTTCCCTTTGCAGATCAGGTTTGGAGGCAAGGTTCCTGAATCCTACTATCTGAAAAAGGAATTCCTGCATGATGGTCGACTGAAGGAAGTGCACATCAATCATGGGTCAAAGGTCAACTTAACGTATGATGTGAAGGAACCTGGTCATGTGCTCAAGTTAGTCTTCTTATTATCGAAATATGCATGATATGTACGTTAGAAAATTGCCATATTATTATTATATTTTAATACTGGGTAAAATTATCATCAGTGGCACAACTTTAGTCCAGGCTGGAAAGACAGAAATCACCAGTAACCAGTTAAACCGTTTCACACCTGTGGAATTGAAAATCCCATTGATGGTTGTCATGTGCCACTGGATCCAGTAACATTGTCAAAATCAACAAAACTTAGTTACCGTAAAACTCCGTGTATAAGACGCACTCATGTATAAAACGCACCCCCAACTTTGACACCCTGTAGTGCTGTTGGAATGCTTATACCACTGGTCTAGCATTCATCAACATATACCTTTTCTCACATAAAAAATGGTTAGTACCAAAATTAATTGCACATTTATTGTGTAGTAACACTGTTGCTTATGACTATTCATGAGCAGCATATAATGTATATGAATATTCATGATGCTCACTAAAATTAACTCATTACAATTTTTAATATGAGACAAATTTATAACCACTGGTTAGAAAATTGCATATTTAAGGAGTACTGCTGCTCACGAATGTATGAATATTCATGAGCAGCTCAATAAACAATTATTGTACTAACCAATATGTTTTATGTGAGAAAAAGGTATATTTTGCTGAATGCTACTATTGACAGCAAGCTCTTGTCATGCCCTAAACCATGTGTTATACACATTAAAAAAAATTATAAACAAATTTAAACAAAATAATAATAATTTGCTGTACCTGTGTATAAAACGCACCCCCACTTTGAATTTTTCCGACGGAAAAATAGTGCGTCTTATACACGGAGATTTACGGTACTTAGAAATCTAGCAGTTCTCACATACCAATAGATGCATGGAACAGGTTGCGTTTTGTAGCTATACTTGTTATTAAGATATTTATGATTTAAATGTTTGAATTTAAAAGTCTCCCTGGGAGAATTTCATTGTATACAAATTTATTGGCAATGAGATAGCAAATGTCACTTTGCATTTTTGATCATTACTTAGCCATATAACATACATTTTACACAGAATTTTCACACATCACTCAGTGGACATATATTGGATCACAGAATAGCACATTTTATCAACCTATTGTTATACAAAAGATTTATCAGATCCCTTTAACTGTTTCTCCTGATTATTAATGTAAAACCCTCTCTTAGAACATACAGACATAGGATCTTTTGATATTCCAGTATCAAAGGATACCAGCAATAATTCAACATGAATATAATCCTCTCCTTTTGATACTAGGATCAAAAGGACATAATATTAGAGGTGACGCATGAAACCATTATGCAAAGATTATGGCAATGTTTCTGATGAATCTGTCATTTTGATATTTCATTTTATTTGTTCAATGATCCATATCTCCTGGAGAATATTTTTAAATCAAGATTTTGAAAATGCATTTTCTAACATTCAGAAGATTTAGACTGAAGATTTTTCTGAAACAAAAATGTATTCCTAAATTCCAGTTATTCTAATTATGGCCTAGCCCCATATATTTATTTGTCAAGTGTCATCCTTATCAAATTGTTTATAATGAGGTACAGCTTATAATGAGTAAATAATGGCGGTACCGATGATCTCAATATAACAGGGGCCCCCTGTATAGAAAATTACTGGTGGGGTTAAAACAACCCCAGCCCCATTGGCCCGGATTCACAAAGGAGATTTGTGTAAACCATGTTTTAAACCATGGTCCACATCTATGGAGTGCTGCTCGTAGACAAGTAAAACAATTACGAATTTATAATGATATGACTGTTAGTGCTTGCCAACCATCTGAGAAGACGAACATTTATTTGGTGTCTTAAGTAAATATGTAGCATAAACATTGTTAACAAGTAAGGAGCTTACATTCTTTCTCCATCAGTTTACAAATGGCACTCCATAGATGTAGACCATGGTTTACGCAAACCTCCTTTGTGAATTCCACCCATTGTATTTTGTTGTTACTGCTGTGCTGCCAAGTACTATTGATTTAATCCCAACTGTGTTCCCTCCCACCGATTGGAATTCATGACCAAGCACCTGCCCGGTATTCAATTCCATACTTAAGTCCAAATGTAGCTTAAGTAAGTAATAGATATTTTATTAATTCATCAACTGAACATCTTACCAAAAATGTTGATGCAACAAAATGTTTTGCATCAAAAATGTTGATGTCATAATGTCTTCAAATATTACATTTAGATTTTGTTTTACTGAAGTATAAGTCAAAAAGTTGAATTCTCAGCCTAGAAAATGCTAAGTAAATTTCTTACTTAATCTAAGTATTGAATTGAATACCAGCCTAGGATGTTGGGTTTGGTGTGTACAGTATGCCTTGTCACCATCGGACAGCCCTGACCAATGGGAGGAGGTTGTAGAGAAGACCAGATGCTCATCACACGCTTGTATTTTAGCTACTAGATCCCTTTAACTACAGTATTGTAGGTAATGATCCTTGTTATATAAAGTGGTCCCACTGTATTCCCTCCCACAGATGGGAATTCATGACCAAGCACCAGGACGTTGGGTTTGGTGTGTTCTATGCCTCGTCGCCATCGGACGGCCCTGACCAATGGGAGGAGGTTGTAGAGAAGACCAGATGCTCATCACACTTTGTCCCCGAGATCGGAGGACATCCATGCACTAAACCAGGAATATGTATGTCAGAGTAAAACACTCACTTTTATTATATTAACCCATTGCCATGATTGCCTACATGCAAAAATTTAGATTTGTATAGTATGAGAAATAACTCTTTACTAGGTGTAAATTGAGAGCACATTCATAACAAATTAGAATATATTGCATAACTATTATTACTTCCAAATTTGCAGATATGTTTTTATAAATAAATGCATCTTTTTTTACTTAAAAGCAAATTCCTGTACAACATGAGTTTCCAAGAGCCTGATATTGCCAGAGCAAGTCGTATGTTCCTCTCTTGTGTACCAGACATTTGAATTGATCTCAAGATTGTGAATGTTGTCTTCTTGTATTTTCTTGCAGACATTGTTCAGTTTGACAACTCCTTTAGCTGGCTGAGAGGGAAGAAAGTGCTGTACAGCATTGAGGTTGCCGAAGCACAGCCGCACCATCATAGTGATCAATGAGCGTATAAAGCCAAACGCACACAGAGCCGACTCCACTCGATGCTACTGGTTTTTAGTCGGATTGGCTAAGTTTTCATCGCCTCAAGACTCCAATGCTGCCAGTTGGGAGCCCTTAAGGGCGAATCAATATGTTGAGTCAACTCCGACTGATGGACGTCGAGTCTGCTCTATGCGCATTGGGCTTAACATCATGACTTCCTGAGTGCTGTATGGCGGTTGCCGAAGCACATCCCCACCATAGCGATCAATTCCAATGAAAAGCCTCAGTAGAGCTGCAGTCCGGGGGCTGTTTCCTATGTAAACTGGGCTCCAAAAGAAACTTATCACTTTTTCAGAGCGACGCTCACTAAAATCCATAGCATCAAATTGAAACATATTTAGACACAGATAAGCTATCATTCTCCTTATGAAGCATATCCTAAAAATCAAAAGTTTGCTTTTACTAAAAATGAGAAAAATGCGATAGAATCACTACAGGTCACTTTTCAAAAATCACAGAAACTCCTCGCTGCGAACCTCCACGAAAGGCGGTCTATTCAGAACTTTCAATAGCTATTCATTCAACTTCAAAGCGGGTTATGTAACCACTAGACTGGCTATTGTCCGTGCCGAGCTCTGTGCGCGGAAGGCGAGCAGTTTCTGTGATTTGTGAAAAATGATCTCTTGCGATTTCACCTTATTTTATTCTTTGTTGACTAAAGCAAACATAATTTTTTTAGATGACCTTGCTAAGGGGTATTATAGCTAATCTATGCCCAATTATGATTCATTTTTATGCTTTGGATTTTCATGTGTGTCGCTCTTAAGAAGTGATAAGTTTCTTTTGGAACCTAGTTAAGTTAGAAGTTGAAATTAAATTTACATTAGACTTAAATGTATGGAAGCTGTTATGAGCTACAGGAATTAAACAAAAGATAAAATGTAAACAAATTTAGTATTTTATGTATACAGTATCAATAAGATTATATATATATATTAATAATAATATTATATCAAAAGATTTCATGTTCTTGATGTGAAAGTTTTAAAAAGTCTCAAATATTTGCCACTTTGAATGTATTTCACTTTAAAGCTACAAATGGCTTAACCTAACCTCAGTGGAATTTTGATTCAAGTTTCTACCCAAGACATGTTATAGTGGAGCTCAGTTAGTGCGTTCTTCATCCAAAGTGGTGGTTTAGCGGTAAGAAATGTGTGGTTTAACTGTAAGAGTTGTCCGCCTCATGCACAGGAGGTCCCAGGTTGGTACTAGGTTATACCAAAGACTTAAAATGGACTATGGTACTTTCTTCCTTTTAGCCAGGTGCTCGGCATTTATCAAATTGGGAAGGGAAAGTTCAACGCACCAGGTGAACGTTACCAGAGGACTTGCCCCCTTCTGCAGCTTTCACTACTTGAGTAGACATGTGGCCTAGGGCTACAAATTTGAAGATTCCACCGTATGTGCCAAATTGGCAGGAATAGTACTTAAAAACAATACACGTAACAATGTGAAGAATCAGCAGCTGTTGTACATGGTTGTAGACAATACCTGTTAGCATTTCAAATGCTAAATTTAGATAAGTAATGTGGGGTACTTGCAATAAACAAGAGATATATGCAAAATGTATAATTTGATATGGTCTATTTTAAAGAAAATTGTTATTTTGATATGCAATATTCTTATAAAAATATGATATGTATTTATATTGTGTGTACATGTATTTTCTTAAAGGACCTATAGCGTCTAGATGGCCTAATTTTCACAATTTGGCTATCTATATGTGATTTGTCCTGAAGAAAAAGAATTTGGCAGTCATTTCTCATGAAATCAATCAATTTTGGGGTAATTAGTAAATATCTAATTGTCCTGGGAACGCCCCTTTTAAATCGCCAAAATGTGACGTCATCTAAAGTACGGACTAATGAACTAAATTCTGTAGATGACGCGTCATGACGTAAGCCAATGAATTGTCAATCACATGTCAATCACACTGCCGATTCTGGACCCTAAATGTGGGTGGGGCGTAAACTGGCTTGCTAAATGAGATTTGGCATCAGAAAATTAGTCTTAAATCACTACTGTGTTTATTTGCATGGATTTTTTTTCGGCAGACCTTTTTACAAGTCATCAACTATGGAATAAATGCCAAAGTATGTTGTATTCTTTAGGTCCTTTAACTAATACACTGTCATCGGCGAGGCAAATCCATCTCATATAACGCTTCAAAGAGGAAATGATTTGCTACATCACAAATCGGTTTAGGCGATTTGAGGGTTTTCTGGTACTAACAAAAATCATTTAAAAGACCGACATAAACAAGATTCTGAGAAAGCTTGAATTCAGGCCCCTGCCATCAACAACTATTCAAAAACCTCTAAGGTATTTTTTCAAAAAAAGTTTTGGCATTATATTATATGTATATTTTTCTTAAATTATCAAATAAATGTGGGTCCCACATTTATTTCAATCGGATATATTTACTGACATTTCTGCTGTTTCTAAACGATTTTGATAAAATAAAGTTTGTTTTATCTTTAAAATCATGCGCTCTTACAAATATTACACTTGTTTTTTCATTACCTCACAAATTAAGTATTTCTTGATGCGCCCTCCAAACCAAAACTAAACAATCCCTTTAAACGTGTCTAGAAACCATTTCTGTGCTGCAGGGCCAATGTGTTTGATATTTTGATTTTATATGATATGATAATGATAAATCAGATAGGTGTGGAAAATGCCTTGGTACAAATCAGCATACTAGATTTTGTCTAGGTGACTAGCACTTCAGGTTTTCGCTTTATAAAAACTGGTCAAAATCTTCTGAATGTTGGTCTTTTTAATTTTTTTGTTTTGTTTTGCCTGAAAATGTAATCTCTTTATATTTTGTCTTATACTTATAAAATGATTTGTGATTATGAAGTGTGTGTCATCTTGAGAACTATCATATATACAGTACTATATGTCTTGTTTGCACACTTGTCTCATAAAATCCTCTAATTTTCAACAATTTGAAGTTTTATGAAACAAACTCATCAAGTATGTTTACTATTAAACCCATATTAACCTGTCATATCTCATGAGGTAAGTGGAAAAGTAAATTCTCAGGATGACATTTCCATTGGAAGATTTACATAATTTTGATTGAAAATAAACATTTTTAGTGCAAATGTACAGAGTTATTTACTTGTGATAAGCAAGTATTAATGGAATTCATCAAGTTTGAACTTGTAATATATATTACATTATGAATGTTATATTATGAATATAAGGAATATAGTATATTTTATAGTATATATAGCTATATACCGACTGTATTGCTGAAATTGGCATGCTTGCATCGCCAAAGGTATTGCAATGTAACTTTTTTCAAAACATTTATATGAAGGAATTATTACCATGGGTAATACATATTTACCTCATTAGCACAGTCACTCAAAAGGCTCACTGAGACTAGCTTTATTATGTGACGCCATTCCCAGTAATGAGGTTTCACTGGCAGACAATGTCCAGTGGAGAATATTTCCACTTTAATTGCATTGTGCTTCTTTTACACAACTCAAACCTGTTAGTACGTAAGCGCGAGCTGTCTTTGGCCTGCCTTAGGGCCTCTGATGGGGCCAATGGGGTGGAGCCCCCAAAGTAATTAGATTTGAGCTATTCAAAGCCCCCAAATCAGCTAACGAGCAAACAAAGCTTGGGGGGGGGGGCTCAAGCCAAGGAGCCCCCCCCCCCCCTCCCTCTCGCTACGCCAGTGCAAAAATGGCCGATGTATAATGACACCACAGGTTTATTTGTTCACTCACACTCCTGTCTTTTGACACATTACATTCCGTAAAGCAGTGCTCGACACTAGCCACTTGCCCTATTGCCCGGGGCAAGTAAACATTTGTTTAACTGTTTAACTTAAACTGTTTAACTTCGAGAGACAAATTGTATTCCTTATGCATCAATCTCATCTAGAAACGAGAAATTTGCCAAGCAGATCGAGCTACCTATAGCCGAATTAATTTGCCTTTTTCGTTCACACTCTTTTTATGGGCAAGTTCATTTTCTGGTCGGGGAAGTAAAATTTGAAAATTTCTGATTTTGCTTGCCCGGATGGAACAAGTAGAGAGAAGTGTGAAGGCTTGGTTAAAGCACGTTATTGTATAATAGATGTAAGTGGATTCTTTGTTTTTATTTTGTTTAAAAGATATATGAATAAACATCTAAATATGGTAATTGTTTAAAAAAGTAGTGTTTGTAAAAGTGGTATGTAGTTGGTATATTAAAGAAAAATACTTTAACTAATCTGCATATTTATGAATGATAAAATACATCATATATCTGTATTGCTCAAAATGCTGAAAACACATTTGTTTGCGCTATATAAATCGAGTATATAATATTATTAACTCTTTAAATTATATGCATGTTATTATTCCTCATGTGAATTCCTGCCTTATAGAAGCAGATTAGCCCAACTATGGGGTTTTTTAAATAAAAAATAATATACTAAAATGAAAGTACTTTTGACTAGATTTGTCTACATTCGTATAAACGTGTACTGTCAAGAGAGGTAGAACAAAAATAAAGGATAATGAATCCAGGACATACTGTTGTGTAATGAATAGGAGGTATCATATCTGAAAGTTTGAGCCCAATCAGCCCAGTAATCTTTCAAGATGGTCATTTACAGTCAAACCAGTCTTAGTGGCCAACTGTCTACAGCAGCCAACCTGCCTATAGTGGCCAGAAAAAGTAATCCCCTGCAGAGAATAACACTGTTATGGAACCTGTCTATAGTGGTCACCTGTCTACAGTGGCCACTAATCATGACTCCCTTGGGTGGTCACTATACACAGGTTTGACTGGATTTCTATGGGGGACTCAAATTGGCTTGTACATGTATATGTTTTGTAGCAACATTTCTACGCAATATATATTGAGGTTAGGGAATTGGAAAAGTGTAACATTCCCCAAAAATATCCAAAAATAAAAAATAAGAAGGGAAGATATCTAGAATACAAATCGAGAAATCACAGGTACTTTGTACAGAAGGAATCTTTGATAACAATTTACTGCAGTGGAATCTTGTTAGAGCTCTGATATAACAAAACCAATGCAGGAATTAATTTTGTATTTTTTCAATCTGATGGATATCAGAAAATATTTCACATATGATGACACACGCGGTACCCCGGGGTACCGTTGTACCCCGGGGTACCGCCAGGCCCCCCCAACTCAAAATGGAAGTTGGCCAAATTTTTAATGAAGAGAACCACCGATTGTTATGTTAATTCGACTGGCTGCCATGGTAATATTAGCGTAAATTCATTCATAATAATGCGCGGGCGCGAACTTCACAATTATCACGCACGAATTTATGGTATGCCTCTGTTATGACGTCACAATGAAAAACAATATTTTGATCCTAGTAGGGAAATCCCCTGTTTCTTGACTGTGCGCAATTAAATACATGACACCGCGTAACTGTTAGTACTGCGCGTAATTAAAATAATAGAGATGACTTAGAATACTTAAGCGTCTTTGGTATTATGAAGCGCAATTTTGCTGAGAAGTGCGTGTTTAAATGCCATGGCAACTGCAAGTGCGCAATGCGTAATTACTTTAGCTTTTTGCGTAATGTGTTAATTTATCCAATGAATCCACGTCTGATAATTTATTCAAATGAAAAAATCTGACGTACTACCTCATTTGCATGACATTCGGTGCGTATTTTCAAAAACTTTCTGATAAAGGTGTGGCCTATCTCTGTGGTTAAAACGCTATACGCTTATTCAGTTGGGGTTCTAGTATTTATATTGTATTTCTGTGGGTACCGCGTTGTGTAGCGCCATCTTGTGTCCACTTAAAGCACAACCGTATTGCGTTGTGCATGCAGTGCAGCGCGCGCTTGTATGCACGCTAATACCCCGGTACAGCCCTAAAAAATAAATAAATAATTAAACAAAATGGCGGATATTCATTTGGTACCCCAGGGTACCATTTATGTCATCATATTACCCTACTTTTAATTTAAGGGGCTATCTACTGATCTCAGGGGGCAATTTTGGAATTAGGGGGCAAAATTGCCCTCGGCCACCCTCTCTGTTACCAGCTCTTTATAATACCTGATATGTGACCTTATACCACAAAACAACCAATAAGTCTGGGGAAATTATTATGCTGACTTTCACATGTCATCAGAGTAGAATTCATTACCTTTAAAATGGTATATAATTTGTCATATTCAGACAAGGCAAACCCTCTGAAAATGAGCACCAAAGATTTTGAAAATGGCTGAAGCAGTTTTAAAACAAGGGAGAAACGGGCCACTTCAAAGATCGGCGTCCATTCAAGCGCTGTAATCTGATAATTTGTATTTGATGAAAAAACATATTTAAACATGATTTCTGACGATCAACATTTCACAGACGGTAGATTAAGACACCTTCATTCATGAAAAACAAAAAATCCTGAATCTCTTATTTTAAACCAAATTCGACTATTTCAGCTAATAACAGAGAAACTATATCTGCGACATAATGGGCGTGTTGTGGTGTAAGGTCACATATTACAAGATAATTTTCATGGTCCCAAAGACCTCATTATAAAGAGGTTCTACTGTATCGAGAAAATCAAATATTGGTCCAAGACACTAAAAAGACTTAAGAAATAAAAACAAAATTATACAATTATACATTTTTATATTTGATATGACTTTAATTATTCTTTAATTATATACAAAATATAAGTTTAAGCCAAATATCATCAGTAAAAACATTTGATTATCCATAAAAATGGTAAGAAAAATATAGCATCACTGCATTTGAATAATATTTTTCAGCCTTATTAATTAGCTCTAGTCCTACAGTACATTTAATGATGCATTCATTTATATTACATGACAGAGTACAGGAAATGCATGAGATAATTTGTAATAATATCATGCATAATAGCAATATCTCCATGGGCGTCATAATTTCCCACTCCCTCCCCCATCCTGGGAAGGTTAAGAAAAATAAATTGTTTGTATATCTTCTTCAAGTTGAGCATATGTGACAGACTAGCAAAAGCCGGTACTTGTCGGTAATTCATGTTGTGAAGAAATGGGTATTTTAAGTTCACACAATGTGTGTAAAAAACCTATGATTGTACAATTGAAACAATCATATCTTCCCCAATTATTGACCAATTAGTTAGAACAAAGCATCAAATGAAAGCTTGTGATGAGGCCTTTATAATGGTATAACAATCTACATTTTGATATTTACTGACAAGTGCCGGGTTTTGCTATAGCGGTCACATATATGTAGTTCACAATTAAGCACATCAATGAAATTTAAAGGAATGCATTTTTTACATAATTAAGTTGGAATACCTGCATGAACTTGTTTTCTTTTGAAAATATTTATTCTAGTACTAACATTCTGCAAAAATATATATTTATATATAATATACATGTAGGTCAATAAGTACTAAATTTGTGTTAACACAATATCAATGATTTTTGTTTATATATACATGTATATGTTGTACTCTATCTATGATCCCATATCTACATTGTATAATTTATTTATTTCTACCATTAGATAAGCATCATCTTTCTAGAGTTGTGACAGTTATGCCCGGCGCAGACAGAGCCGACTCGACCCGATCCGACTGGTTTTCAGCCTGATTAAATCAGTATGCGCTGCCTCGGGACTCGGTTCTGCCAGTCAAGTGCCAGTCGGAGATCATTCGAGGCCGATTCAACACGTTGGTTCGGCTCCGACTTAGCGAAACTGACTCTAGCCTGTATGAAAACCAGTCGGATCGGGTCGAGTCTGCTCTGTCTGCGCCGGGCTTTAGGCTCGCTTTATTCACACGAGTAAGAATGGTCAACTACGGTGACGTCACAGAAGCACATTGCTCTTCTCGTTATGCATCGTTATGCGTCAGTTTAAAATTGTGAGAAATCGCCAAAGATGACTTTGCAATTTAGCAATGAAATCAAGTATAGTTAGCCCACTGCTAACAAATGATTACCAAGTATCTCAACCATGCACATCTCACTTTAGTTCAAAGTTGTTCATCAGATCGGAATCTGATCGTGTAGCTTATCAATACCTGAGCATAGATGCCTGTTTTCTTCTTGATAACCAAAGTATATATGTGCTACCATTTCCAATTCATTCAGAGGCACACATACAAGTTAGTTATCTTTCATTGGTTGTTTGTGATGTTACTGCCAGTTGGCCGATCTTCCACATTCGAATACGGCCTGCTTAAATGTCACAATTTAGGAAAGACAACTAGTGCTTTTTGAGGGATACATTCAATCACATTTATTTTTGTGGATATGGGTGACATTAGATGAGTATGTGTATTTCAAAATGTTTCGTTTTCTTTCATAATCTTTTTATGGAACAATAGTACCATTACAAACAACACACAGTCATGTTTTTTATCATATCACCAGCCTCATTAGAAACTTAGAATAAACAGAATAATAATGAAATATTGAAATAACATACATGATTCCATTTACATTTACCTAGATTTGCAAGCCTGATGTACATGTATATACTGTAGTGGGGTTGGAAGTAGTTCTAACCTGAATACATGTTCAAGATTTTAAAAACATTAAAGTTATCACAAATCGATAAATAATGAATACATACAGGCATTTAATGCCTTGTACCTAAACACAAGTCAAAATAACATCCATACAGATGACATATACTAGATGCAATGAACAAATAATGGGGGGAAAAGACATTTTCGAGAGCACAAAAGGCAAGGTTAACTCTTACAAATATTTAAGTACTAGCAGTATGGATTGATTTTGACTAAAAATGCCGAGTACCATCATATATCCAACATTAAAATGCAAACTTTATTTCATTTGATCAACGTCTACACACATGGATGAATACATAATGTGATGGAAAACAGTTACTCTCCCACATGTCCACACAGTGCTCCCACATAATTGGAAAAGTGTAAAAAGCAATTACACTACACTTTATCACAGTTCTAAACTAAATCATGGATTTGCTTTTATATCGATATGTCTTGTTATTAGTTGACCATCGGGTCAGTGGCAATAATTTCTTCCATATTGTATGCCATTTATAATTTTGAGTAATATGGAGTGCTTCAATCACAACAAAAATGAAACTTGACATTTTGAGAACAAGAACTAGATGGATCTTTGACTGCTTACATTGTATATGGAAATAATGCCACACATCCACCCAACTTTACTCTTTAGTACTGTTGGACCTCAATAGAGAAAGATTTAGAACAATAATATTCAACAATGTGTATGAAAGCTACATGCACCACAACAAATGTTTGGTTTATTGAAAGCAAACATAATTTATGGATTCATAAAACACCATAAATACTTTGATGAAAATGTATCATGTTACATTTACTGTTGTATGAATAATAATGTACATGTATGGTCATATAATATGTTCACATACTGTGTCTATATTTTTGGTTAACTTTCTTGATAAGACATTTGGTACAAATCACATGAATTTGTGATTTACATTTGAATTGTTCCCGGGTAAACTTTCTTGACTTATGACACAAAGTACAAATCACAGACTACATTTTGACTGGAGCTGTTGGTGTGAAGAAGAACGGTTAATCAGTTCCCTTCAAGATTCTGGCATTCCCGCAGACTTTGTACACAGCCCACCGGGTTCTCGTAGGCAAGGGGTTACCATCAGCTTCTTCTGGCGGTATTTCCGATCTCATAATGTCCTCTCCTTGAACGCACACAGACAATGGCAATGGAATGGTGTACTACAGCTCTCAACTTGAGTTGTAAATTTAAAAGTTCATCAAAATTGCCGCCTCTCGGCTCAATTCAGAACCTCTGTCAAGAGAAAGATAGGGAGGGTTTGAAGAGATAATGAGATGAGTAAAGACACAACCGATGAACATGTAGGGATTGACATTAACACTACCCTGCTGCCCCCCCCCCCCCCCCCCCGCTAAAATTGTTTACTTTTGACCAGCAACAATTGATGAAATTCATATATTTTTGGTGGCCGGATCAGCACCAACAATAACAGAACACAAAATCTTGATGTATTTGTCCATGTCAAGTCTCACCCATATTCACAGTTTTGACTTTTGATTAATAAAGCAATATTGAATACATACATGGCCACCAAAAGTGTTGCCCTGCAGAGAAAAACAGTGTTATGGAACCTATTGAGGTCACCTATCTACCTGCAGTGGCCTATGATCTTGTTTCCCAATGGTGGTCACTGTATGCAGGTTTGACTGCAGTATTAGACAGTTTGAGAAGAAAGTGTTATTTGGGGGCAAGTAAATTTTTGTTTCAGGCCACCAAAAATTGAGAGGAAATTTTGTTCTGGTCTGACCAGAAAAAGATTTGTGTGGGCCCCCTGACCAAAGGATAACATAGACATATAATTTCAAAACACAAACTTTTGATTTGATGCATCACAACACTTATTTCTCACGAGTTAAGATATTTCTTCCATGCTGAAATATTTAGACAAAGCTTTTTGCAACTACAGAATGCTTGGGAAACAAAACTGACACAAAAGCAACTCAAACATTATGGTTTAAACAGAACAAAGCACTTTTTTTTTTTACTACACCAAATGTTCAAACACACAAATCTAAATGGTTTGCACAGCTAGGACAAACAGGACAAACTAATACTATTTCTTCAATGGCTAACTTCTAGCACCTCTAGTCATATAAATTTCATATTTGGTATCACTATTAAAGAGAAATAATCAATGTTTTTGAGACCGTTGTTCTCTGCCCTTTAAATACTGCTCATTGACTTGGAGCATCATAAATATGTGACCCGGCACTTGTCAGTAATTCATGTTTTGAAGAAATTGGTATTTTAAGTTCACACAATGTGCGTAAAAGACCTATGATTGTAAAATTGAAACAATCATATCTTCGCCAATTATTGACCAATTTGTTAGAACAAAGCATCAAATGAAAGCTTGTGATGAGGCCTTTTGTAATGGTATGAACATCTACATCATTATTATTGTTACCAACAAGTGCCAGGTTTTGCTATAGCCTGTCACATTTGGTATCACTATTAAAGAGCAATAATCAATGTTTTTGAGACCATTATTCCCTGCCCTTTAAATACTGGTCATTGACTTGGAGCATCACGTACACGTATATAGTGTGGAAAGGAGCAGGGCAGCATAGAAAGCAGTGTTGGGTCCAAGACCAGAGGGTCCGAGATCAAGATCAGACAGTCCGAGAATCAAGATCAAGATCAAGATCACACAGTCCGAGATCAAGATCAAGACCAAGATCACACAGTCCGAGATCAAGATCAAGACCAAGATCCGCAGCTCAACATCGAGATCAGAACCTCTGAGATCAAGATCAGAAATGTCCGAGATCAAGAACAAGATCGAGATTACTGATGCCGATCTCGAGATCAAGATCGATCTCGATATACCCAACACTGATAGAAGAGTATCATCACAAGACTGATTCTTATTACCCTTTCATTTCTAGATGCTGGAGCATGGCGTTAACATGATGAATGATCAAAGTCCACATGTGTCATGTACTAGAAAAATAACAACAAGTCAAATAATACGTATATGAATGTGTAGACAAAATTTAGTGTTCCATTATGGATTTATTTACACAAGCAGAATGTTCATTTAAAGGGGACCACCAGGCAAAGAACAACACATAATTATATGTTTTGGTACCATTTTGTGATATCAAATAGATACCCAACATTTTGCAAAGGGTTGTGTAATTCATAAACAAAGCAATTAATTACCACTACTTACGGAACCACTATTATTTCCTGGTTCCGTACGGGCCAAAACATTTGCGAGTGCGCCAATGCTATTCACGCATACGTTTGGAGACAATAGAATCCCGGACGATTCGTTCGCTCTGAACATAGTAGTCTTCGTACATGCAGACCATGAACGCATGCTTTAGAATGGTGATGCGTTTTTCCAATGATATATTTTTTCTGAAAAACATATTTTTGTGAACTTGTTGATGGAATGGACTACTAAAGATGTTACCTTTCATTTATAACAATATTGTTTTGGGGTGGTGGTACCCTTTAAGAAGAACACTATGTAAATTGAATGAGATATGTAATTTTTAGATTACAAACTTTGATATGCAACAAACGTGTATTCAAGCTATATTCATATCCTGCTCAGCCAGGTTCTAGACAGGTTCAAGTGAACATATACTGTATAGGCAAATGAATCATGCTTCAGTTGACAGAGAAAGCCACATTATACTATCAAAATGCAAACATGCATGCTAATTAGGCAAGACAAAGACATTCATAATTATTGAATATTGATTATGTTTTTTTTAATAGCCTACTGCTGTTAACATTTGTTGGCATTTACCAAATAGAATTCAAGTTATAAAGTACTTTCAACATATTGCATACTATTTTCCAGAACAAGAACACGGCATCACAACAACAAGCAGTTCTACACTTCTAAACATACAGGCCCGGATTCACAAAGCAGGTTTGTAGAGGTTTGTACAAACCATGGTTTATCCATGGTCTACATCTATGGAGTGCCATTTGTAAACTGATGGAGAAAAGAATGTAAACTCCTTACTTGTTAACAATGTTGATGGTACACATTTACAAAATGTACCAAATAAATGTTTGTCTTCTCACATGGTGAAATTTGCTGGTTAGCAAGCTCTAACAGTCATATTATTAGAAATTATGAATGGTTTTACTTGTATACGAGCAGCACTCCATAGATGTAGACCATGGATTGTCCATGGTTTGTACAAACCTCCTTTGTGAATCCGGGGCCATAATATATGCACTGTACATCAAATACAGGTTATTAAGCAGGCTAATCATGCGAACAGTGAGTTTAAAAGTTGAAGCACTAAAACATGTAGCAAGCGTTACACAAACAGGTTTTACATTTAGCGTGCAATGCTTCATTTTGTTTACAGTCTAGATGACAATTAACCTAGACATTTTAAAGCTGAACAGCGGTTTTGGGGACACCTCAACAACAAAAAACAGAAAAATATTGAGTAGTGTATTAAAAATCATGATGAACAGACCACAATGAAGCTATATGAAACCTGTCTGCTACAGAATTGCACCACACAATCTCAGGGGAAAAAAATTAATTATTTTCGGGGGCTACTTTATAAGCTTGCCTGCATGAAAATGACACTATTTGTTTTGCATTGAACTCAATGCAAATTTATGGGGGCTCTTTTATGATTTTCTGGGGCTCTTTTTAGCATTTTGGGGGCAAATTCACCCCGAGCCCCGTGTATTTTCTTCACTGCACGATCTCCATTGTTCTTATACCTGATGATGTGAGCGACGATCCTGGTGATGATTCCTGGGGGTCTGGTCTGGGCCGGAGTCTACCTCTGGGAGCTCTTCATAAATCCTATCGCCCAGGACGACGAACAGAGCCTGGTCCAGGGCCAGGGTCTGCTCATATCTTTATGAGCCCATTGGTCAAGGAATATAAATCTTGAATTATGATGCTAAATGTTGTTTGACCCCCTCTGTCTGTGTTTTGAGTGCCTATCTTCACATCCACCGGTGTGCTTTCTATTTTTTGCTGGTGCATGGCAACACACAATTCTGCACACAAAGGGGCTATCTACAAAGTATGTACGCACGAGAGGGGGGGGGGGGGGGGGGGGGGGAAATGCGTACTATGTATTCAAACACATGCATAAAAAGTGCGTACAGGGGGGGGTCAATTTCAGACAATAATTTGTGTACATACTTTGTAGATGGCCCCATATAGCTCTTACATAATCATCAAGCTTGCATAATTAGATTTTTTTAATGTAATCAATTTTGTAATTGTTTCTTTACTAATTATGCATATGATTTTTCGTCTGCGTTTGATACCATAAAGCATGACGTCTTGTTGCATCGATTGTCGCAAAAGTTTGGTATCTGCAGTGGGGCACTTGACTGGATTGAGTCTTATTTATTAAATCGAACCCACACTGTTGTTATAGAGAATGAACAATCATCAATATATCGTGTTTCCAAAAGGGGTACCTCAAGGATCAGTGTTAGGGCCCCCTGTTGTTCACACTATACACTGCGCCATTAGAGGCACTAATTGATAATCATAATGTTCATAAAATGTTTTAAGCTGATGACACTCAATTGTATATAGCATTTAAACAGTCAAATGTAGAAGATGTTATTTCACAAATGGTTGATTGCCGTTCAAGCAATTAACGAATGGTCACAGGTAAACGGTCTTAAGCTCAATAGCAACAAAACTGAATTTCTTCACATATCCTCACGTTTTTCGTTCGACAGATCGTATACCATCAATTAACTTGGATGGCACACAAGTCAGTTCTGTTAAGAAATGTAGAAACTTGGGTGGCAATATTTGACGACAGTTTTACTATGGACAATTTTGTTTCACAGAAATGTAGATCTGCATCTTTTTGCACTTCATAAAATCGGAAAGATTCGTAACCTGATAGATAAACAAACTACGGAGCGCATGATTCACGCATTTGTTATGTGTCATCTCGACTTTTGTAATAGCCTTCTTTCTGGGATCCCAGCTCGACAGGTACAAAAGATGCAGGTTCTGCAGAACTCTGCTGCTCGACTTATTTATGGTATAAGGAAACACGAACTCAGTGTCACATATTTTACGTAATTTACACTGGCTCCCTATTAAATCTCGTATATCATTTAAAATGTTGTTGTTTGCATATGAATGCTTTTATAATTTTGCACCATCTTATTTAAAAGAATTGTTATCATTGCACATACCACTAAGAAATCTTCGTTCTAATAAGAAAAAATTATTTGTTATTCCACCAGTTTACACTAAATCATATGGTGAACGCAGCTTTGCTTACACTGCCTCAACCTTATGGAATAATCTCCCGGAACATTTGAAAAATATTGACACTATTGATAAGTTTAAGATTGCTTTAAAGACGTACTTATTTAATACTTAATATATTTTTTTTTTTTTTCACTTACTGAAATCCAGATAATCTCTTTCTACGTGTATTTCCTTTCTCTACAGCGCATAGGGACATGTTTTTGAAACTATGAGTTATGCGCTATATAAGAATTGTTAATTATTATTATTATGAACAAATCGTATTTTAGCCTATGAATAACTGCTTTTTGCTTGAAAATGCTAATTGTATGCAGGAATATTCTTTATTAACAACTTTTCAACATATAAAGTTGCGATAGCCACACTTTTCTTTATGTATTTGTTAATTCTTTCTATACATGATTATCTAAAAAATTATAAGTTCCTTTTCTGGCCCCTACACTTGTCTACTCAGTCACTTCAAATGAGTTCCCATGTGACAGCCTAGTACCCTCCCCCCCCCCCCCCCCCAACTGCAACTAGGCACTGATCACTGATGCCTATATAAAATCCAAAACCAAATGCAAATTGCTGCTGAAGTATAAACACACTATAAAAACAAATTAATTATAATAAGGATACTTCTGGGGGACCCCTCTTCTTCTTGTTGAATTTTCCCAGCAAGAAATGACCAGCTTGGTCTTGGAGGCTAAAAAAGAGAAATTTCACGGAGAAAAACAGTTATATACTCATTCATAAAACAAACAAATCAGTATTATTACCATTGGGAATACTATTACTGGTAATATGAATTTGTATCTGGAGCAATACAGTTATATACTCATTCATAGTACAAACAAATCAGTACCATCAGGAATACTAAAGATACTGGTAATTTGAATTTGTACCTGGAGAAATACAGTTATATACTCATTCATAATACAAACAAATCAGTATTATTACCATCAGGAATACTAAAGATACTGGTAATTTGAATTTGTGTCTGGGGAAATTCATAGTACACAAACAAATCAGTATTATTACCATCGGGAATACTAAAGATACTGGTTATTTTAATTTGTATCTGGAAGTCACCTAGTAAAAAAGGAGTGATTCCTTGAGCACAACCCCCATTTGTGTCTTGTTGATAGAAAGTGAAAATCCTTTTCAAAAATGATATGCACATTGTGTCATTAACCCATTTCCTATGGAAACTTGGGGGCCCGATTCATAAAACTCTTGCAATTGCTGTAAGTGTCCAGTTATTGTAACTAGAAGGTCAACATCTTATCAGCATGGAGCATTACAGCAGTTGCCATGGTAGTTAAAATAATTGGACGCTTACAACAATTGCAAGAGTTTTTTTAAACGGGCCACAGTGGTGTATTCACTTCATGGGGATTGCAAATCAAGCAAGGAATAGGTTCATATATAATATAATTATGTCTGTCACTCCAAAGCATGATGCAAACTGTTTAGATTGATATCAATAACAACAATTGTGCAACTACATGTGTAAGCTGTAATTGATGTAACCAATGCAAAGTTATGTCACAAAAATTGTTTGCACGTAAACTATGATGCAGGATCTGCAAAGACCTTTGACCAAACAGGTGATGATTGACCAGACCACCATTCCCTTTGACCAAACTAGTGATCATTGACCACCATTCCCTTTGACCAAACAAGTGATCATTGACCACCATTCCCTTTGACCAAACTAGTGATCATTGACCACCATTCCCCTTTGACCAAACTAGTGATCATTGACCACCATTCCCTTTGACCAAACTAGTGATCATTGACCACCATTCCCTTTGACCAAACTAGTGATCATTGACCACCATTCCCTTTGACCAAACTAGTGATCATTGACCACCATTCCCTTTGACCAAACTAGTGATCATTGACCACCATTCCCTTTGACCAAACTAGTGATCATTGACCACCATTCCCTTTGACCCAAACTAGTGATCATTGACCACCATTCCCTTTGACCAAACTAGTGATCATTGACCACCATTCCCTTTGACCAAACTAGTGATCATTGACCACCATTCCCTTTGACCAAACTAGTGATCATTGACCACCATTCCCCTTTGACCAAACAAGTGATCATTGACCACCATTCTGTGTGAAGGTCCTCAAAGTGCACCTGTGTGGTCTACATATAACATCATAATTCAGTGGAGTAGCTATGGGGATGGAAATTGAATATGACAAAAACAATAACATAAGAGAACATTTGTGAAAAATAAAGACCAAAAAAATAAGGTGTGTGTGCCCCCCCCCCCCCCCCCCCCCCCCCCCCCCATAATTTGCATAATTTGCGGGGGGCCCCTATTCAGTCCGACCGCACTATGCCCCCTGCCAGAATTCATTATCTAAAATATAATCAAAACTTACATTTGCCCATATGGTTGAGTTTATTTCTGAATTCAATTTCTTCCCTGGTCATTGGCGTCTCATACTCGTTGGAACTCTTGATATCGGCAAGACCTGCTGCTGCTGTTGTTATTGCTCCTGAAATTTGGCTGGTCTGGCTGGGGGCCTCGGGGGCCAGGGGTGGAAGGCAGTGGGCGGTTGGTCATGTCCACTCGAGGTCCTGGATGACCGCTTGGCCTGAGCAGAGGCTGCACTCTGACCGGTCTGTGAGGAATGTGGTGAAGCAGCTGTGCCTCCCCTCCGGCTAGTATCATGCAGAGCTTCTTCGTAATCTGCCAATTTGAATTCAATTAAAGGAATAGTTGAGTTTTAGTATAGAGGGCTGGGCAAAATAATTTTTTGTGAGATAATGAAAAAACTGCGTGTCAAATTTGAAATATTTTGTTTTAAATGATTGAACCAATGAGTTTTACAGAGCACCCTCCTGAGTTGTAATGGCTCTTTTTGATAACAGGCTTTTTTACTAAGTCATTTGTAATTTGTATTCCTTTCAAGCATGGTGGAGTTATAAATGATAGTTTGTAATGTACTGGTGCAGGTTTTGTTTACTAAAATTCAGTTTGACCAAAACTGCACTCTCTTTACCAAAACTCAACTATCCCTTTAAAAAGGAGACCATTGAATACTTCTTCTATTTTATTTTTTAAAAAACCTTTGCACCCTGGTTTACATGTTGTACAGTCAAACCTGTCTTAGTGGCCACCTGTCTACATTAGTTATCCAGCCTATTATAGCTACTAACAATATCCTTTGCAGATTTACTTTGGTTAAATGCATTCTGTTCAAATTCAGCCAACCAGAGTGAACTTGGTAGCTATAAATGTTAATTCAGATAACCACCCTAGTTACTGACTAAAAAATCATTGTGTTGCTCAATTGGCTCTGGCATCTAAAATATACTTACAATTGTAAAAAGACACAGTGCAGTTTTATGAAATGGACCCTGATTCTAAGCATTGAAACTTGAGTGGAGTTAATGGGAAGGGCCCGAATGCATTTACAGTAGCAAATGCTTCAAGCACAAGCAAGAGTTCAAGCAATTGCTTAAATACCTATGCATAATCTTTTATTTGTGTTTAAACCTTTGCTTGCCCTACCCAAGCATTTGTTTACGCATTGAACAAAAGAATCGTTCCGGTTGTGCGAACATCGCTCGATAGTACAAAGGGGGGTTCGTAGTGTATCAAAATGTCTCAATTTTTTTTCAGAGCTTGCTCATTGCAGTTTCTAACCAGGCAGCATTTATTTTCCCACAAAATAATTCAAAATAATTATGAAAATGGAATAAAAAGAAACAACAAAATGACATTCTATAAACAGATACCCTACGCACATACAAAATGATAATCCTGAAGAAAGGTCAGTGTATTATTTAATTATGCTAGATTTTTTTTTTATATAGGGGACATGAGAAAATATGATGTATTATTGTGAAAAAAGGGAGGAAAAAAGCAAGGAGCATCAAGAAGTTTCTTGTCCTGGTTAAAAATACCAGCTGCTACAAGCTGAGAAAAGTACAAACCAGTGCAGATGGACAAAAACAAACTATTCATGAACAAGTTTGCCTACATGGATATAAGTGTTTAAAATCACAGCCATATAATTAAATAGGAAATCGCAATATAGCTTCTGGAAGCTGCATGAGCTCTTCCTCATCCTGAGTGGGATGGTAACTTATATTCAATGAGCATGAACATTATCTCCTGAGTAAGCAAGACCTCAAGCTGCAAGCTATTGCTGATCGTAGCGAGTAAAAAGTTTGTTTTATGCATACGTTTTTATAAAGCAATTACTCGTTTGATAAACAATTGCATGTGCTTGTGAGCAAAAGCTTTTGCTTGTTTGTATGCATACCGATTCAAGTAAAAGGATAGCACAAGCAATTGCTACTTCGTATGCATTGGGCCCAATTAATACATCTTTCCAATGCAGACATGAATTCTGGGTTTTGTTGAAGCTGCTGCAAGAAATAGCACAAGCAATTGTTACATACCGCTTTCCAATGCAGACATGAATTCTGGGTTGTGTTGAAGCTGCGTCAAGAACTCCTCGTTCTGCAGCATGAGCGCTATCCTCTCATCCTCCACTATCTGCTGGGTCTCCACATCATGCTGGTCCACCGACCGCCGCCGGGTCTTGTTGGCATCAAGCCTCTCCTTGATACCCCTGGAGATCTGCTGTGCCTCTCTCGCCAATTCCTAGGAATAATTATGTTTAATACGTAATAATAATAATAATAATAATATGAACATTTATATAGCGCAGCTACTATACATAATATACTCTACTGCGCTGAAATAATTATTTAACTAGAAATTGCGGCGCTCGGCGGGTCGCGCAGCCGAGCACATGTATCCCCCGAACCAATTGCATTGCACTTTTGTGGGTTGTAATATTGTGAACTGAACAAGTTTGGTGGTGTACGTTGTTCTACTAGGCTGGCAGTAGCCTTTGGGCAAGGCCTCGCGCGCTGTTTGTCCTCCGAGCAGGGTCTGATTAATAGACAAGGCGATGTGCGCTTACAGCAGTGATCGCTGGACTGAGCCGCGTCGGCGGCGAGGCCTTTGCTAACTTGCGGAGCTCATTAATATTGGCATATGTAACAGGCTCTTACATTATGCAGCAGTTAAAAACAATTGCAGCCAATCGTCATTGTTTAGGGTTTTGAACAAGGTGCATTACCATGGCAACCGTGACACCACCCAACACCAAAATCAATAGGCTTCATCCTGTTTCCTTAATACACCTTCATACTAGGCTTGGGCGTCAGAACCGATTACTCGATTCTACCCGATTCCAGAAATAGGAATCAACGGTCGACTCCTGAATAGCGCAGAACCGAGTAATCGATACTACTGGTACACGTGCAAAACTGTACCGATTCTGTGAATAATCGACTCGCGGGGAAGGGAGATCGCGCGCAAGAACGAGTCGGTTTCAAGAGAGTCGATCTCTTATGCCGACTCTCCTCGGTTCTAATCAGAATAGAATCAAACTATTTCGCGCAAACGCATGGAACTGCCGTGTCTCGCACAGACACAGTCTCTCCCGGTCTCTCCCGCACCGGTCCCGTCTTATTTATTTCAAGAAAACAACGCTGGCGTTCGTACGTGTACAGCGCATATACGTACGCATGCATGCAATTCGCAATTCAAGCGATCCAGTTCTAAAAAAAAATGGTTAAAATGCAGTGCATTTGTGGCCCCAAATCCTCTTAAATAAACCAGATTCCTAAATCAATTACTTTTTTGCATTTCTAAAATGATTTCTACGGAAAAATGATATCAAACTGTTCAGATTTACCTCGATTACAAACGCACTGCATTTTAACAATTTTTGTTAGAACTGGATCGCCAGCGCAGTAGGCGATCCGGCGAGTTACCTTCTCACATACACAGAGCTGATTGTGTGATTGTATGAGTTATGTGTACATGTACGCTATACGATCTCAGAACCGATTCTTCTCGGAACCGAGACATGGGTATGGAATCAGAATCGACTCCAAGCTGGGGCAGAACCGCCCAAGCCTACTTCATACCAAATAAGAAAATAATCGGACAAGAACTCGGACCTGTAGAGCGGTCACAAGGTAATCTTAACTATTTCTTTATATCATGGTTACCATGGCAACCATGAATCCGCCCCACACCAAAATCAATAGGCTTCATCCTCTTTCCTTAATACACCTTCATACCAAATAAGAAAATGATCGGACAAGAACTCGCGACCTGTAGAGCGTTCACATGGTAATCTTAACTATTTCTTTATATCATGGTTATCATGGTTACCATGGCAACCAGGACTCCGCCCCACACCAAAATCAATAGGCTTCATCCTTTTTCCTTAATACACCTTCATACCAAATTAGAAAATGATCAGACAAGAACTCGGATCTATAGAGCGTTCACAAGGTAATCTTAACTATTTCTTTATATCATGGTTACCATGGCAACCAGGACTCCGCCCCACACCAAAATCAAAAGGCTTCATCCTCTTTCCTTAATACACCTTCATACCAAATTAGAAAATGATCGGACAAGAACTCGGACCTGTAGAGTGTTCACAAGGTAATCTTAACTATTTCTTTATATCATGGTTACCATGGCAACCAGGACTCCGCCCCACACCAAAATCAATAGGCTTTATCCTCTTTCCTTAAGACACCTTCATACCAAATTAGAAAATGATCGGACAAGAACTCGGACCTGTAGAGCGTTCACAAGGTAATCTTAACTATTTCTTTATATCATGGTTACCATGGCAACCAGGACTCCGCCCCACACCAAAATCTAAAGGCTTCATCCTCTTTCCTTAAAGGGGCCCAAATCTAACAGTTTTAGTGTTGCACATAGCAAAATTTGATGTTGCATTTCAACAGCGCCATCTCATGAATGTTGCTGACCAGTGTAATTACAACCAATTAACCTTTGGCCCTAGGGTCTCATTGAGGTCACACTCCATAAGCCTTAAGGTCACGCAAGCATGATTTAATGACACTGTTTTTATGGGAGACTCACAGTCACAACCCCTCCCTAGTATTACGTTACTGCAGCAAGTGAATAAATACAAAATGTGGTAAGCCTCATTTCCACTTTCCCTACCCCCTCCCTTTTCTCTCCCATTCCTCCCCTCTCCCTTTTCTCTCCCATCCCTCCCCTCTCCCTGTTTCTCTTTACACTAAACTACAGTAGTAAATGCGTTGCTATTCTTTGAGGAGTTTCAGCAGAGAGGTGGGTCTTTCCCATCTCTCTGGTTTCAGCATAGACCTAGTAGGTCTATGGTTTCAGAGTACAAATAACAATGAAACACTTTTATATAGCGCATAACACATAAGCACAATTGCATGTCCATATGCGCTTATTATTACCCTTGGTCATCAGGTAGAGGTCAAACCCGCACAATAATCTTGCGCACGATCTCGACTCCCCGGGGAGCATACTAGCCAATGACAGCCATATAATAGCGCCCAGGCCAATTAACATATAAACAGAAATTTGTCAAGGGTTGCACCTAATTGGTGTTTGCTAATTGAAATTTACAAAGTATTCAAATATCAAATATTACCTTTATTGGAATTACCCTTATAAACAATAATCCTGAGAATATTCAACATCAATGAACAAATAAATAATGTATTACAAATAAACAAATACAGTATATGTTTGAATGTAATATAAATAAACCAGGGCCCTTGCAAACGGAATCGAATAACTAGTTTTCTCCTTCCTCTCTGTCACTTTTATTTCTAATCTTACCCTTTATAATTCTCACTGGTATCTACATACCTAGCTTAAAGGGATAGTTGAGTTCTGGTAAGAAGAGTACAGTTTTGGTGAAACTGAATTTTAGTAACCAAAACCTTCAAACTAATAGCTAAACCCCTCAAAAAAAGTTCGGAAACTCAAGTTTGATCGATCATATCTCTCCTATTTTTAAATTAGCATATTCGAAATTGGTGTCACTATAAAGCCTCATTATATACCTTTCAAACGGTGCATTATGTGAAGTGATTATGCAATGGGGGGCGATTGCAGTAGCCCAGAGAATAGGGGGAGGCAGGAAGTGAAATGTCGCGAAATGGCTCAATGCATTTAATTTATGAGTGCATGACAGTGCTGACCATTTCTTAAAAGTTCACTTTCTATTGAATAATGCCACCCTTTCCATTCATAAAAATCATTGGAATTTGATACCATTTTAATGGCAATTATCTCTTCATTACGATGGCATATTAATCACAAAGGATTATGCAAATGGGGTGGGTGCACTCGCTAAACCGGAATATGGAGATGGGTCGAGTGTGAAATCAAACAAAAAGATATGGAGCATTGTATTTATTTATTTTTTAGCTTTTGGGGAGGATTTTTGAGCATTTCAAATAAAATAATAGAATCTCTCTTTCTCCTCTTTCTC
Organism: Echinarachnius parma; assembly: GCA_037951105.1. Lineage (NCBI taxonomy): Eukaryota > Metazoa > Echinodermata > Echinoidea > Clypeasteroida > Echinarachniidae > Echinarachnius > Echinarachnius parma. Next base: position 58,328 of record JBAMJV010003331.1, on the reverse strand, counting down.
CCCTGTCCCTTTACCTTTGTATCCTTTTGTATACCTTTGTATAAGTGTGTGCATGGATGTGCGTGTGGTTGGTTATGTGAGTGCATGATGTGTTTAATTGCAATATGCTGTACTCTTGTATATATGTACATATATTGTTATTATTTTACTGTTTATGACTATGATTGTTGTTATAATTGTATTTATTGTTGTTGTGTAGGGCCCCGATTATAAGCATCTATTGCTTCTTAGGGGTCCTAACCATTATTTGTTTTTATCAATTACTTTGTACAACTTGTATATTGTTGTTGTTTTTATAATGGTTAAATGAATAAATGAAATGAAATGAAATGAAATGAAATAATCAGGATTCAAATTGGTATCAACGGAAAGCCCAACGACTCTTCTGTATGAAAATGTAAAATTTATAATGATTTAAATAAAGGGCGGCTGCACGGAGATGAATGTGGGGGAGCCTCAAAAGTGACCCATTTCAAAACGCTCTGATTTCAAGGCACAGCTGAGTCACTATTCATGCGTTTTCAATTGAATTCGTCTTGGCCAACTCATTCAAGTCGCATTACACCCTCCACACAATGGTAAAAGACACCGACAACAAATCAGAGCGTTTTGAAATGTGTCTCTTTTGAGGCTCCCCCACATTAATCTCCCTGCAGCCGCCCTTTACAAAAAATCATTATAAATTTCACATATTTCATACAGAAGAGTTGTTCGGCTTTCCGTTGATATCAATTTGAATCATGAATATTTTCATTTGAAATGCTAAAAAATCCTCCTCCAAAAGCTCGAAAAAAATGCAATGCTCTGATCTGTTGTCAACTCTATATTTTTTGTCTGATTTCACACTCGACCCATCTCCATATAACGGTTTGCTACGCACAACCCATTTGCCTAATCATTACGATCAATATGCCATCGTAATGATTTTGATGAATGGAGAGGGTGGCAGTATTCAATAGAAAGTGAACTTTCAAAAAACTGGTCAGCAGTCATGCACTCGATCGTTGAGCCATTTCGCGACATTTCACTTCCTGCCTCCCCCTATTCTCTGGGCTACTGCAATCGCCCCCATTTGCACAATCACTACACATAATGCACCATTTGAAAGGTATATAATGAGGCTTTATTGTGACACAAAGTTCGAATATGCTTATTAAAAATACGAGAGATAATTATGATTGATCAAACTTTTTTTTAGGGGTTTAGAACGGAACACAAAATTACAAATGACTTCGTAAAGATCATGTTATCATTTAAAAAGAGCCGTTAGCACGTAAGAGGATGCTCTCTAAACACTCATCGGTTTCAACCATTATGAATTAAATATTGTGCATGTGATGTTCTGTTGAAATAATGATTAGATATATATATTAGAACTATTTAAATACCTATTTTGTAACCTTTTGAAAAGAGGAAGCATTTAAAAATTATTGAATAATTGTGGGGCCCACATTTATTACAAATGGCTATGTTTATGGAAATTTCAGCCGTTTCTGAACCGATTTTGATAAAATAAAGTTTATTCTGTCAATAAAATATTGTGCTCTTTCAAAAAAAATAATTGTATGTATTAGCGCCCCCTCTACCAAAACTCAACTATCCCTTTAACTTAATTATTCCAGTTATCTTTGACATAGATAGTTTCCATCATACTTCTCCATTTTCATTCACTTTTCTTGGTTTCCTTTATCTTCTTCTTTTTTGCAGCTTCTTACATAATTAGCGTCACTTTTGCTTTAGTTTATGTTTTTTTTTTCTATTTTAGCTTCCTCCAATTCTTCATTGGTCATCTGTCCAATTCAGCCTTCTCATATTTTCTCTTTTCTACTACACACATACCATGTGACGTCTTTATTATAGTACAGATTATATGTTCTTGATGTTTCTCCTTGAGTTGTATTTCCTTTTTTCCAATGAATAGTTCTCTTCTCCTGCCTATTATTAATTCTTCCCATTCTGTTCTTATTGTCTGTATAATACTTACATTTTTTTTTCCAAATCCGTATCTTATTTTTGTTTTTGTTTCCTGCCTTATTTTCTTCCCATGAACATTTTCTGCTCATTCTTCTAATGTTCTTTCACATCTATCTCATTGTTGTTGTATTTTTAATGATAATTCCCTTCCATTTTCTAATCTTAGCTATGTGGTCCCTACAACATACTGCATGTACATGTACCATCTAATACAAATATCCTTGATCCCTCTGACCCCTGACCACTCACTAGGATTTATTTCAGCTGGAGTGGACAAGTCGTAAACTATAGTTGGGTTCACACTTCCTTTCATGCATGTTCCAGATGGTGTACTCTTTTACTCTAATGTATTACGGTGTGTCCACACATTAACATTTCTCTTATTCTATTTTTTTTTTCTTCTTCTTTCCTCACAGCCATTTTCATATGATTGTTAACTATATAAATAGTCATCAATGACACCCAAGTATATTTTGATAATCATTGTATCACCAGGTGAATTAAAATTTCACTGGCATAAAATGTGGAGTTAAACCAGACACCATCATGGCAAAATGTTTAAAACACATCATAAGTGTAAATCAAAAGTAAGGTTACTGTGCTGAAGTTCATACACTAAACTCAAGTTTTCTATCTTATTTTGCCTTTGAAGACGCCCGCTAGAAAACTTACATGTTTAGATGACAGAATGACAGACTACTACTTTGCAAAACTGTAATAACCATCAGCTGACCAATGCATGTATAAGGAATACTCATTCAAAGACTCTTTTTGCAAAAAAGGGGGGAAAATAATAAGGTAATATTTAATTAGATACGACCATTTACTGAACATTACATTGCAATTTGCATTAATGCAAATTTGAAATAGGAAAGTGACTTAGATTGATAGAAAAACAAGGCTAGTTAGCTATGTCTCAATATGTATGCACTCAATGCAGTCACATATCGGTCACCATGATAAATATGAGAACACTTCTCTCACTCACTGTTACCCATGGACCCTACTATGGTATACCAGAGAGGTCTTTCCCACCTCTCTGGGTATACCATTATCATTGTAGTAATGTATACATGCACATGTGAAATTAATGGCCTGACCGCACTATGTGAAATTGTGGGGGTGGGGGGGGGGGGGGGGGGGGGGGGGGGGGGGGGGGGGTTGGTGGTCATTATTTTAGGAGTACTGGACTCAAAGTAATAAATATGTCATATACTGGGGGCTTACGCCACTTAACCCTTGGCCTTAGCACAGTGGGGAATGACCTCCAGCCAGATCAAATGACCATAGTTGATAGTCTCCAATCTAGTCTCTATGTGTCGAATAGTCAACATAATGAATGCATATCTCTATT
>JBAMJV010003331.1:0-50000 GCA_037951105.1 Echinarachnius parma | reverse complement strand
CTTATAATTATTTGGGGCCCAAATAATTAGATGATTTTTTCAAAAAATATTATTAAAAAAATGCTTACACTTTTTCAAACATTTTCAAAAGCGTTTAAAAAAATAATTGTTGATGATCTCTCTATTTAATCATTATTTCAATAAAACATCACATGCATAATTTTGTATAAAAAATGGTTGAAACCAATGCCTTTTTAGAGAGCGCCCTCTTGTGTTTTAATGGCTCTTTTTGAATGATAACAGGCTTTTTACTTAGTCGTTTGTAATTTTGTATACCTTTCGAGCATGGTGGAGTTATAACTATTAGTTTATAATGTTACTGTCCAGGTTTGGTTACTAAAGTTCAGCCTTACCAAAACTGTACTACACCCCTTTAAATACATCGGACAGAATAGAATGCATTTGAAACCTTTTCTTCGGCAAATACAGTAGATCGTGCTTTCGCCATAATAAAAAACAAAAAACTACACCCCATTTTCTTTTTCTTGAAGGGCAAAAGGGGTACCATATTAGTATTGTCTCGGCCTGTCATTAAGGTCAGTTATGATTATGATTAACATATAACCGCATACAATACTACAATACGGCCCCTGGGGGTATATAACACGGCCGTAAGTCGGGCGGACGGAGACGGTCACTCAACTATAAGTGGCGACGTCGACCAGACTGCCTGGCGTACATGACCCGACTACAGGCTACACGGTTGATAACAATTTGGTATACTTATACCATAAATCATGTACTTGGATGTAGTTGGTTCGTCACAGTGTGATGTTAGTTTGTGGCATAATAATATGTTGATTTCGCACTTTTTCACAATGCCCGCATTCCACTTAGTGTGATCACACCGTGAACACACTGTGAAAGCACTGTCAACACACCATTGGAAACATTTTGAACACAGGGCTGTGATGTACACTTAGAAACACCGTGTGTTCACACTATGTCACACTTATTCCGTGTTTACATGGTTCAGGTGTAATGTGTAAATATGTAAGGTGTAATCTCGAGCATAGTGTGCACGCGATGTATGCTTTTAACTTTACGATTGCGTGTGGTCCATGCCGAAAAATTGTTATGGCGTGTTAATAAACAATGGAGTGATGACATTGACATCAATTGCGTTTGACATCGATGAATTTCGATTTGGGAGCTCAGAGTCGAAGAATTCTGAATAATATTAGAGTGTTGATAACTTTATATACAAGCAAGTTTGTTTTAACATTGTCGAAGGACAAACTCACTGCAAACCTGTTCATTTCGAAGATAAAATATCCGCTTTTTATCACAAAGTGACAAATAAAACAAAACACGAACTAGTCAAAGTACCAATACAAAAATGCCATATAATATAGATTAAATTAGTTGTATTTTATTTTTCAAAGTATGATTTGGATATGGAAACAAATGTATGAAATTATAAATGAAAGGGTTCATGTCATTTAGTTGGGCTTGGTACGAACAGTCACGTCACGTTCACGTTCAGGTCACGTGAAGGTTTTGTACCTTTTGTGAAACAGGTCACCCAAATCTACGAAGTGTCACGTTCAGGTTCTGTACCTTTTGTGAAACAGGTCACCCAAATCTACGAAGTGTTGGGTTACGTGACCCAACAGTTTGTAGATATACTATATGCTATTCATGAAAGCTCACGTAAATTGGCGCTTGCGTAAAACAAATTAATGTAAATTGTCGTTGAGAAGAGACTAATTCTCGGTAAATTTAATCGTGAACGAACCCGTCCTACCTATACTGTAATATACAATTATAGGCGTACACAGGCCTGGGGGCTGGGGGATGGACACCTCCTACGCCCATCCCCACCCCCTTACATAATTCAAGAAATGTCTTGGTCTCGGCCTCGAAATTTGTGACCGGTCCTGGTCTCGTCCTCGGCTGCGGTCATTTTCTACGGACACCCCCTACCCACACTCCCCCCGCTTACTTCAATTTGTCTGACGAAATATCCCCCCCCTACACCCACCCCTTGAAAAAATCCTGGGTACGCCACTGCCTACAAGTAGCTACCTAGTTCGAATGTCAAATACATTAATTGATTTATTTAATATTGATTGGTTGGTGTGATTGTTTCTTTTATAATGATTGACTGTTAATTGATTGTTTATTAGATTAAATGACTGACTTATAGATTGACTCGATTCAATAACCATAAATAAACACTATTAATCAAATCATTGTTTTATTACTTTTAAACTCATTGATCACTGCTGCCAGTCACTCACTCACTCACTCACTCACTCACTTTCACAGGCATGCACATACAACGCCGTTAAGGGCAGCGCCAGTACGCGCAGACGTCGAGCACGGGAACTTCAGGCGTATGCGAACTGAATTGTCCGCTGCGTGTAGCAATTCAGCTGGAAATCAACATTTGCCAAAATCCACGCACGACACGTCTTTAGAAATACTCCAATAACAAGACAAATAATGCAAGTGGTATGGTTGTACATTACCTAAATGACAGAACTGCATATTATCGTCTCAGATTACTCTGAATTATGCACGTACATATTATAAACATAATGATTGAAAAGATTTGATTAGGGGGTATCGGCATTTTCGTCGACATTTTTAAATCTCTTTGTGCGTGTATGTCTAGTCTTAGTAACAAGCGTTTGCAATTTAAAAAATCTTGATTAAACGCTCACGTCACGATTTGGTTAACGCGACACTTCGAGTTTTACCGGCATGGAAAACGACAAATTGTTGGGTCACTTTACCCTACACTTCGTAGATTTGGGTGACCTGTTTCACAAAAGGTACAGAACCGTTCACGTGATGTGAACGTGAACGTGACGTGACTGTTCGTACCAAGCCTTTAGTTGTGCATTTTTTTCTTCGTAAAGTGTGTTTATTTTAATTTGTTTTTCTTTCGAGAAGTGCATTTTGGTGGAGAGGACGATTCAAGAAGTAATTTGTTTGTGAGGTAATATATTATCCCTTAAAAGGGATCTAGAAACTTTGTTGACATGTGCAAACAGTAATGGATGGTTAAAGGGGTAGTACAGTTTTGGTAAGGCTGAACTTTAGTAACCAAACCTGGACAGTAACATTATAAACTAATAGTTATAACTCCACCATGATGGAAAGGTATACAAACTTACAAACGACTATTAAGTAAAAAGCCCGTTATCGTTCAAAAAGAGCCATTAAAACACAAGAGGGCGCTTTCTAAAAAGGTATTGGTTTCAACCATTTTTCATACAAAATTATGCATGTGATGTTTTATTGAACTAATGATTAAATAGAGAGATCATCAACAACTATTTAAAAAACGCTTTTGACATTTTTTGAAAAAGTGCAAGCATTTTTTTTAATTTTTTGAAAAAATCATCTAATTATTTGGGCCCCAAATAATTATAAGATCAGATATATTTATTGATATTTCAGCCGTTTCTGGGTCGATTTTGACCAAATAGAGTTTATTTTGCCATTGAAATTGCATGTTCTCTCAAATTCGACACTCAGTTTTTCATTACCTCACAAAAAAATTGTGATGTGCAGCGCCCTCTCTACCAAAACTAAACTACCCCTTTAATAAAATGCGTATTTGTTTTTAGATCTGATACGTCCACTTAGTAATGTGTGAAAGTTTATTATGGCCAAGTAATGAACACAAATGAAAAGTGAGATTCGCAGACTCATTGCACTAGCTCTGTACGCAGTTTTAACTTTCCAGTGGATAATTAAAAATCCGAACACTTGAATCGTAAATTTTAACGAAAGGGAAATTCGAAAAAAACTGCTCCATGCTTATATTGGTAATGTGAATACAACAAGGTATATGAGAGAACCGCTAAAGTTCTGAATAAGTTTTGTGGATTGTGACGATGTTACTATATAGATCCTTCTAAATCACAACGTGACTCATACCAATGATCCCGGGATAATGCGAATAGAGATTAAACAGTAATTACGCAAATTTGTTTATCTCCCTTTCGTAGATGCGACTAAATATATTGACCTTTTTAATAGATAGATATATATTATGGTATCAATTTCATCTGGTTTAAATGGGATTTAATTGAATTGTATCTATAAACGTTGTATCTATAAACAATGTTAACGTTAAAGGGATCTAGTAACTTTGTTGACATGTGCAAAAAGTGATGAGTGGTTGATACTATATGTATATTGTTGTTATATGATATGTCCACTGGGTGTTGTGTGAACATTTCTAGTTAAATGGACGTTATATGGCCGAATAATGAGCAAACAAAAATGCAAAGTGATATTCACCGAATCATTGCACTTACTTTGTACACGGTTTTGACGGTCCAGTGGATAATTTAACATCTGAACATTTCAATCGTAAATTTCTTTTTAACGGAAGGGAAATTTGAAAAAACCGTAACCTGTCCCATGCTTTAAGTGTTAATACGAATACAACAAGGTATGAGTAGAGGGAACGGCTAGAATTACAATTGGATTTTGAGGAATTGGACAATATTAGTCCCTTTAAGCTCCATTCGATCTATCAAATCCATATGCCAGTTTCATAATTATCCATTAGCAATAACCAATATTGTTCCGTATCAAAATGCTATTAATATATAAACTATCAAACCAAAGTGATTTTTGATGAGCGGGCCTTGGCTGGCTTTCATACAAAATCGATTTGATTGGAAATGAGGTAGGCGGCTCGGCTCTCATCTGTAAGTGTTGCGCTCCATGCTACTGATGAATTCCTGTGAGCCCGATAATGAATTCCCGCGCCATTCGTGATATTAATATATAATATCAGTGTAATATCAAATGGGCGGGATATGTATTGTCATATAATTAATTTGTTCAATATCAATGCTGCAGACAGGCTGATTTCTGTCGGGGTGATGGTGTGATTATCGGACATTATTGAAGAAAAAAACAACGATGTGATGAAAGCCCGATGAGAGAAAGCGATTATTATATAAGATACAAACACTAATACAAACTACGAATGCCTATTAAAGACGATGCGGAGAAAATGTGAATGCTGTGACGGCTACCCATAGTCTTTATTTGTTATGCTGGCTTGCCATAGGCATTTTGTTTCTTTGGAGGTTAACATGGCTTTGGTTTAAAATATCAAGGTAATTAGTAATTACTGCAGTTATTTTTGTCGTTTCAAAATCTCGCGACGCGCAGTAAACTAAAATAATGTTAACATGACGGACCTCCGTGCTTGTAAATGTTGTGCCTTTAGCTACGTTTACAGAGAGAACATTTTGTTTGACACGACCGATTCTATTTATTTTCCTGGATTGGCGGTCCAAGGACTCAATCAGTGCCAAGTTTACCAAGATTATATATAGTTTAAAGGGATCTAGTAACTTGGTTGACATGTACAAAAAGTGATGAATGGTTGATAAAATGTGTATTTTGCGATCTGATATGTTTACTGAGTATTGAGTGAACATTTCACGCTAAATGAATGTTATATGGCCGAGTAATGAGCATAAAAGGCAGAGTGACATTCGTAGACAAATTGCACACACTTTGCGCACAGTTATAACTATCCAGTGGATAATCAAAAATCAGAAAACTTCAATCATAAATATCTTTTTTTTAACGAGATGTAAACTTGATAGACCGAAACCTGCTCCGTGCGTGCTTAATACGAATACAACTTTAGGTATGAGAGAACCATTAGAGTTCTAAGTAAGTTTTGTGGATTTGGACAATATGTTACTAGATCCATTTAAAGTGGATTATAATTATTTATTTTTTTGGATTGGCGGTCCAAGGACTCAATGATAGTGCCAAGTTTCCCGAGATTACTTTAAAAACCGATTACTGTTTCGGAAATCCGTTAATAAAAATCCGTGATGACCAGCCAAATCACGTGGATTATGAGCAGCATTGTGATGTGTAAATATTTGTATAATTTGAACAGCACTGTGATATTTAACTTTGTATACTGTATATAGTGAAAGAAAACGAGCAAAGAAAATGAGATTCCTCCGGGATTCGAACCTGAGGCGTACGGATACATTTCGATCTGTTAGCATTGATAAGTTTTCTATTAAAGGGACTTAGTAACATTGTCCAAATCCTCAAAATAAAATTGTAATTATTGCGGTTCCCTTATACCTTGTTGTATTCGTATTAACAAAAAAATCATGGGACAGGTTTCGGTTTTTCAAATTTCACTTTCGTTACAAAGATATGTATGAATGAAGTATTCAGATAAGAAAAACTCCGGGCGAGTTTTTCATCCCTGTACAAAGTGAATGCAGTGAGTTAGTGAATATCACCCAATATCACTTTGCATTTTCGCTCATTACTTGGCCATGCAATGTCCATTTGACTTGAAATTTTCACACAATACCCTGTGGACATATGAGATAACAACACTATACATTTCATCAACCATTCATCACTTTTTGCACATTTCAACAAAGTTACTAGATCCCTTTAATACTTAGAAATACCAGAAAATAAAACGTTTCGGTTTTTTTTTCTGGGCCACCCTGTACATGATAAGGCAGGATCCAACACAGGGGGATTTTACCCCCCGGCACCCTGTCGACTCACCCGTTAACGCATCCCCTGTAGACCAGTGGCGTACCTAGGAATTTTTCCAATGAGATGATTGAAATTATATATTAGTTAAAATGAAATAACGATATTTTTTTAATTTGAAAGTAACATTTTTGTTGCCGATTTTATTTAGTCATAAGCACGATTTTGGGATGTGGGGGTGGGGTGCTCGGGGCAAAGAAAATGCGCGATTCTCCATCAAACTGTGAATTCTAGAAAACAAATATGAGTGAGCCGTTTATCAGCATTTTCAGCATTTGACAAACTTGTTATTTGTATATTTGTAAGTTTGTGTGGTCCTCTAGACCCCACTTCAACGGGCAGACGAGTTTGGTGCAACATTTGAAGGTAGAGATTTGTTTTTAAGAGGAGCCGAAGCATGCTTTTGTATGACCCCTAACGACCTCACATGCTCGTGAAGTATTAGTGTTTATGACTCACTTACTCGAGATGTTGTCCTTGTTTATATAATTGACATTAACTGGAGAAGGCCTGGGACACACTACTCTTTAAAGGGACTTAGTAACATTGTCCAAATCCTCAAAATAAATTGTTCATTCTAGCGGTTCCCTCATACCTTGTTGTATTCGTATTAACAATAAAATCACGGGACAGGTTTCGGTTTTTCAAATTTCCCTTTCGTTACAAAGATATGTACGATCGAAGTATTCAGACAAGAAAAACTCCGGGCGAGTTTTTCTTCTGTGTACAAAGTGAGTGCAGTGAGTTATTGAATATCACTTTGCATTTTTGCTCATTACTTGGCCATGCAATGTCCATTTGACACAATACCCTGTGGACATATGAGATAACAACAATATACATTGCATCAACCATTCATCACTTTTTGCACATGTCAACAAAGTTACTAGATCCCTTTAAAGGGGGAGAGGGTGGGGGGGGGGGGGGGGGGCAAGTTCAACGCGCGCTTTTGGTTTACTTTTGTATCGCTTTGTCAAATTATTGGGGGGGGGGGGGGGGGCACGTGCCCTTTTCGGGCAAACAACCAACGTCCCCTGGCCCTAACAAATTGAACCCGCACGCCAAATCAAAACAAAATCTTGTATCAGCACTGATTGATGATTTGGGGCACTCGACTTAATTGGGGGTATTTCTTATTCATTTCCATTTCGATCAGTTTGGGCAAATGGTTGGGGGAACACGAACCACTAACTATAACCCGAAAGCAACAGTTGGTTCCACTTGGGGTTTTCATGAATTTAATATGGTACCCTGGCCCCCCCTGGCCCTCTGGACCTGGAAGCTTTTAACATGTTTTATGTAACATAAATCTCGAAACAGCGAACAGTCGAAGGTGAATTCACCCACCATTTATAAATGCGCTATGACAGCGCAAAAATAAACAATGATGTACATCAACGCACTTTCAAGAGACAGAATCGTGTAAACTATTGACACAGGACTTCTTCACTACAGTCTGTGGCGTGGCGGCTATGCCCGTAGCCAAAACCCCCTTGGAAAATCCTAGCTACGGGCATGCTTAGTTAGGATTGTTAGTGGTAAGTCGTCAGGGGGCACCAGGGGGCCTTTCATTTTAATGATGGGCACATCAGCCATAATTATGTTTTCAGATTACAAGCCCCCCCCCCCAAAAGAAGTCTCCACCATTTGTCTGAGGCGCCCCATCAAAATGTATGATATGACTTTCCCGATTTCCTTCATCCATTTCACCCCACATGCATAGCATAATGTTTTGGTGATGGTGGGGGGCAGTGGCGTAGCTGCAGGAGGCATGGGGCCCATGCCCCCAATAATTTTGAAAAACAAACAAACAAACAATAGAAATCATACGGGGAACATTTTTCTAAAAACTAAGAAATATAAAACATAAGGTTTGCCCCAAATCATTGATGTGCCCCCCCCTCCCAATCAGCACCAACAACACTACGCCACTGATGGAGGCACTTGTATATAGATGTGTGTGTGTGTTGGGGGGGGGGGGGGGGGGGCAGGTGGTTGGGAGGGGGCACATGCCCCTCAGGTCACCCGTAGCTACACCCCCACTTCAGTGACCTATAGTATTTTTTCCCTCGAATTTTGTTACGATTGAAGTATTCGGATTTGTAATTATCCACTGGAAAATTATAACTGTGTACAAAGTCAGAGCAATGATTTAGCGAGTTGACACAATCAATTGTGCACTACACAAGAATGCCTGACAAAATACTTGTTTAACAAATAACACTTGAGGGTAATTTTCGTTTCATTTGTATATTTGGTTAAGATGTGCATATTTATCAAATGTTTGGTGGAATGTTATGTCATATAAATTTTTATTTTCATGATTTTATCATTTTTGGAGGAATAAACTGAGTTATTGAAGCTGAATTGTATTACATATACAGTATAATGGAGGCCAATTAGTACAGAAAATGCATGATTGATATGCATTGAGCTATACATTATTAATATATCAAATTATGGCAAATTGTATACGCTTATTATTTGTTATTGTTGTACTTGGTGGTCAATACATAATAAAGGTGAAAATGCTTGAACAATGTACACTGAGAACGCCAATCATGCCTATATGATAATATTATAGTGTAAGTTCAATTCTATACGGTATAATTTTCTTTTATTTAAAATTCGATATCCTTTTCGGCCTAAAGCATTTTCGTTGGTGCTTAAAAACACCAACTTCCGGTCTGTACCGGAAATTTTTAATTCACTTCGTGAAAAGTCAAGATTAGGTATTAATATCACATCACAATTTCTTTTCTTTTCTTTTCTTTTCAATTTCTAATTCTCAATTTGAGGTTACGCGACCAAAAGCGTGAAAAGAATAACACAATGCGTTTGGCTAATACGGCGTTTACCACAAAATTTAACCTTTTCTTTTGCCGTCATTAGTTTTCTTTCTTGTTTTATGTTGACTAGCCCGCGGCCCCTGGGCTAAGTGCTCTCAATATTCCACGGGGGACCGCCGGCGGAGACTACCAGGAGTCGACCGGTTTCTCGAGACGACGCTCGAGAGTGCTTATGAATGCTCTGACCCCATTTAATACCACTTTGAATAAAAGCATGCGAAAAAATCAGTGGCATTTTCGCGATTTGGTATGAAATGGCTTTAATACATGGCTTAAAGAGAAGTGATACGAATTGACATAGCTTGCCCATCTTTCATGTATTTAGATGCGTTTGAATGGATTCGCTTAGTCCAGAATCAGCAGTTAAACATGTATTTCAGGTTCATCTTTTCATTAGCCTGAAACTTGTTTAAAAAATGCCGATTCTCGGCTCTCGGCAAGACAAATCTATTTAAACGCACGGATTAATTATAATAATAATATAGTTTCTATAGCGCTAAATACATAAATGTTTCATAGCGCTTTACTCTATTATTACCCCGGTCATAGGATACAATGCAAACTAGCACACATTGTGTGCACCATCTCCACTCCCTGTGGAGCATTCCTTCCAAGTTCCAAGCGCTCATAGGCTCAAGAAGATCGTTCAAATAAAGGCTTTCACCTCCTATACCGGTCCCCATTTATACACCTGGGTAGAGAGCAGCAATAGTGGATACATTGTCTTGCTGAAGGACAAACGCGGTGGGCAGGGTTCGAACTCGGGATGATGATCATCGGCTACAGACAATTTTATCTAAACGCACAGGTTCATACAAAACTATCTCCGCTAGACCATTAAGTCTACTGAGTATCGAGCTAGTTTCAAAATTATGATTTTGGCCCTTTGGGCTATATATATGTGTTGTCACATATCACCGGATAACGTTAACGGATGCCCGACGGATAGAACATTTTGCGAGATCAAATTATCCGTTGGTGAGAGCCGTCTCCATTTCTTCATGCACACAACATTCCGCCGGATAGAACAACTTACATCGCCTGTCAAGGAACGTATTCGCCGAACAAGAAACGCATACGAACGGAGTAAACGGATTGAAAATTTGGCTCTCCGTCAAGCGTCCGGTCGGGTATCCGGTTATATGTGACAAGGGCTTATTAGCTTAGTTTATTCATCTGGTTTATTCAAACGAATACTTCAAATTGCTGAATCTCGGCCAGACAAAACTTTTCAAACGCAACGTTTTGAGAGCGCAAAGTGGGGCAAAATGGGCAAAATGGCTGTCACTTTTTGTTGTCAAAGTGATACCCTGGATTTTATTACGACGAACTTAAAAGGTTTCCAGATGATAAAAAAAATACATTTCGAAATGTTTTTTTTTTTGCTAAGGAAAGGTAAAGCAAAATGTTATGGCAAATTCTACATCAAGAACAGGAAAACTACTTGATAATAGAAAATACAATGATCATTTGAATAAACATTATTTTGTGCTTTGTAAAAATAACCTTTTAAACAATTTTTCAAAGAAACTAAGGGCTTTTCATAATTTGTAAGTCCAACTTAGAGTTAAGTTCAACTTGGGAGCTTAATGAAACACCCCCCCCCCCCCTGATTAGGCATTGAACCCACGACCCTCGCCTTGACAGACGAAGTTCCGAACCACATTTACTTAACATGGTATGACCATTTACAAGCCAGACATGCAATTACAGCATGGCAAAGGGTGTATACTAAATGCATAGGTGCCATGCGATTCTGACATGGGCCTCACACATTATCAGTGCAATGCAGGCTGAACAGTGCAGTAACCTATGTGAGGTCCGAACCACACTTTACAACTTATAGTTATATCAGGCCTTGAGATACACTTACGTCCCCATCGGAAAGAGCACAGTTTGGACCACAGTGTGAACACAGTGTGGACCAGTGTGAACACAGTGTAGACCAGTGTGAACGCACTGTGTAGACTATGTTAAATGCGAGCGTTTCAAAAGTGTGAGCACTCAATGAGCGCACTAGCTGTCACCACAGTGTGAAATTATTGCCTGCTTGTACAGTGTGATTAGAGTGTGTTCGCTATGTGACGAGTGCTCACACTGTTAAAACGCTCCAATTTAACATAGTCTTTTTTTTATAGTGTGTTCACAATGTGGGATACACTGTGAAACACAGTGTGTTCACATTGTGTTCACACTGTTGCACACACTGTGGCGCACTGTGTTCTTTCTGGTAGCATGGGTGACAATTTGATGGCGAATGGCAGATTTATGAGGTTTCAATGCACAATCTACGTAGTTATCACAATCTGAAAGGGAGAAGTATTGTTTATACACAATACAATGACAACGTTATATCCTGCAAATATCTACGAAAACATTATAATTATATATTCTTTATATTATGAAAGGCCGTCATAATTCTAAAATACATACATAAAATACACTTGTAAGGCTAAGGTCACACAAAGGACATGCGCGATATGTTATTACAATCAAAACGTGTTGCATATTATGTTCTACAAATTAATTAAATTTGCCGTCCCAGTTTCGATTTAATATCTATGACTATTGATCCGACACGATCCGATTGTTAACAATGTCAGAATAATGATTTTGTTTTTCAATTTGATTGGATGTTCCGCTTAATTATGATGTGAGCTTGCGCTACCGACAACACAATACAAATTAACTATAACCCTATCTTTGCTGCGCCATCGAAATGTAAAGTGAGTTTGTGCATTGTATATTCATAGCATGGTAGTTAAAGTGGTTAAAGCGTACCTTTAATAATATTGTAATCCTTGCGCGGTGTATTATAATTGATCGAACAAAATTAACGGATGAACCCTAATTATTTGTGTGTTATGAGCATTTTGATTACACCATGGATATCATGATAACACGTTGTTAGCTGCGGGTTAGAGACCGCTAGGGATGTCAAACGCTTCTGGCGGTTAGGCCGTATCCTGTCAAAAGGGTCATGGTGGCTGATTGATGGAAGTGGTGGTGGTGGTTGTGGGGGTGTGGTGGTTGTGTGGTATACATTATTGGTGTTGGTGTTGGTGGTGGTGGTGCGGGATGGTTGTGGCAGTGGCGGTGGTGGTGGTGATGATAAAGATGATGATGATGATGATGATGATGATGATGATGATGATGATGATGATGATGATGATGATGATGATGATGATGATGATGATGATGATGATGATGATGTTGACGATGATGATGATTTTGATTTTCTTTATGGGAATACTTATAACTTACCACAATTTAGCAAAAATAACACCAACATCATGATCATACTTACTATTACCTAAATCAACAACACAAATGTGATACTGTTTGAAAAAGGGTACACGAATATTTTCATTATAAACAATTATATTAGTATCACGTGTGTCAAAATATTATATTGGCACCTTGTAAAAATAATATAATTCTTAATCACAATTGACGTGATCAGTTCATGAATGTCCCCCTACAAAATTTGCTTAAAGGGATCTAGTAACATTGTTGACATGCATGTACAAAAACGGATGAATAGTTAATATATGGCTGATGACTGAGTATATAGTGTGAACATTTTACGTTAAATGGACGTTATATGACCGAGAAATGAGCGAAAATGCAAAGTGATATTCGCGAACCCATTGCACTGACTTTGTACGCAGTTATAACTGTCCAATGGATAGTCAAAAATCCGAACACTTCAATCGTAAATATCTTTCTAACGTAAGGGAAATTCGAAAAACCCAAACCTATTGGTAATAATAAATACAACAAGGTATGAGAGAACCGCTACAGTTTCAAATAAGTTTTGAGGATTTGGACAATGTTACTATAGATCCCTTTAACATGATTACAATTTATCCTCATTCCACGTGTCATTGGACAATAATAACAGCTACATTTTAATTTCATAAGACATTGACCTTTTCGAGGTATTAAATAGAACATGAGAATAGTTTGCTCGTATCATTATCACAAGGCAGTCACCCCTAATAATATAGAAATGGTATTGTTCGTCAATTATTGGTTCGCTTTACTGAATGTAGAGGATATAATAATTTACCTTTGGGCAAAGAGTGTGGGAAAAAATTACAACGAGAAGGACACGATTGCGGATTACTGCGTATATCGGAAATATATTCTTCTTTTTTTCATTGAAAATGTATCTGTTTGCATTACATGTTATGTATTTGGAAATGTATCAGTTTGAGAATTGTTTAAATCAAGTAAACACACAAACTAACAAGCAAACAAGCAAAAAAGAAGAAGAAAAAACTAACAAAACATCTATGTAAAGAATTGTAAATTATATTAAGTATTCTTTTATAATGAGTATACATAAATTTGGGAATTTCTAAGGGGGGCTTTCCTCCCCCCCCCCCCCCCCCACACCCCCCTATTCCATGTGTCCATACTCAATAGTAGGTAGGGCACATGCTTGTAGCTAGCGGCACGCTATACGGGAGGGATTTAATAGCCATTAGATCCATCGATATTTTATTTCTGGATAAGTTTATTATTCAAGGCGAAGGTCAAAGGAACCTGGGCACGAATTGCTTGAAACTTCTACATACAAAATATGAACTTTTCTTTCGACAAGAAGAAGGTGAAATTTATGAACTTTTCTTTCGACAAGAAGAAGGTGAAATTTAAGCAAACATTTCGAGTTTAGAATGAAATGATCATAATCATAATCACATTAACAACCAGCGGCGTATATAGGGCCGGTTGTGTTTCACAAAGATTATTACTTAAACTTAAAGGTAGTGTTGAGTATTGGTATTTCCCGAAGTGCCCCCCGATATTTGTTTGTGAGATAATGAAAAACTGACTGTCTAATTCGAAAGAACATACAATTTTAATGACAGAATAAACTTTATTTGATCAAAATCGGTTCAGAAACGGCTGAAATATCCATTAATATATTTTTATTCAAAATGTTCTTCACCGGCAATCACCGGGCGATATTTAGACTTTTTAGAAAAATTTCAAAAAATGCTCGAAGACTACTTTGAAAAAAATTAGAATAGGTTTTTAAAAAGTCGTTGATGATATTTCTATTGAATCATTATTTTAACAAACATTAAATGCACAATTTTGTATGAAAAAAGGCTAAAACCAATGATTTTTTTTAATAGCGCCCTCTTGAGTTGTAACGGCTCTTTTTGAATGATAACAGGGGTTTTACTTAGTAGTTTGTAATTGTGTATACTTTTCGAGCATGGTGAAGTTATAACTATTACTTTGTACCGTAATGGTGCAGGTTTTGGTTACTAAAGTTAAGTTTGACCAATACTCAACTATCCCTTTAACTCTAAGTTGGACATAACAATAATGGCAAGCCGTTAGTTTCTTTGTAAATTGTTCAAACCCTCATGTTCATGCCATACTCTCATAATTATCCTTATTCTGGCAATAACGTACACATTTTTAGCTGATCCTCGTTCACATAAATACCGTAACATGTATACCTTGTTATTTTTATCAATATAATGTTTGTATTGTAAATCAAATCATTGACGTTTTAATGTATTCTATTTAAAATTGATCAAATAACCCAAATCGAAATTGAATTGGATAAATGCCAAAGAATTGTGACACCGCATGAGGTTTATTGTTTACTCCATCTCTCTCTCTATATAATATATAATATATATTCATTATTTCTTGATCTATTTATATTCAAGGCAAAGGTCAAACGGACCCGGGGACGTATTGTCCGTATCTTTTCCTTCTGCAGAACTAAACATATGTCAAATTTGATAGAATAATTTAGACAACTGATTGCCCACTTTGTTTCAGTCTTGCATTCCACATCGAATGTTGGTGTCATTCCAGCGGCGCGGTCATTTTGGGCAGTTTGGGCATGCCATGTGGACATTATTTTCGTCTTATCATTTCATCTACATAATTATGTTCTTATTCTAAATACCCCCCCCCCCCCCCCCCCCAATCGAAAAAGTTCCGTTTATATTTGTTTATCTACCATTCAAGCATCATTAGATTATAACCATTAGGTTTTAATGATAATTACAAGTTTGAGTTTCGAAAATTCAGTTGACTAGAACTGTATACTATCCCTTTAAGCACGTTATGATTTTGGCTGAAGTTTCGGGATAAATGTCAAGGCACTGTGACACAACGGGAGGTTTTGCTGTTTGATCCAAATATATTTAATTTCTTGATCTATATATTTATTTTTCAAGGCGAAGGTCAAATGGACCTGGGCGCATAGGCTATTATCCGGAACTTCTCGAAAAACTCGTCTAATTCACAAAGACAACAAATTCGACAATGGCAGCATGGCAGCATGGAAGTTCAAGGGTTATATTGTCACGACATAATTTATATACTGTTCAGGAACGTTCTGAAGGCTGAAAATAATATAGGTTTTTCCGTCCATTTTCAAACTTTTGGCATTCCATTTTTATACATGTTTACTTCGATTTCGTCCCGAGAAGCCTATTATGTGCCAATGCCAACTTTAATTTCGTCTTTGGTCGATCAATTTCACAAAAAGTCCGCCCAGTTTAGTAATTTGTCGCACATTATCGTCCATTACAATCTAAATACGTCGGTCACAGATTTGTACAGCAACTGTCATGGCTGTGATCGACGAATATGAATTTTAATTTACTAAAATGTGTGACAAACGACTAAACTGAGTAGATTTTTTGTGATATTTATCGACCTATAACGAAATTGAAGTTGGTATTGGCACATGTTAGGCTTCTCGGGACGAAATTAAGGAAATTTATTATAAAACTGAATGACAAAAATTGTACGGGAAACCTATAATATTTGACTTCATACAAAGAATACTCTGCGTCAGGAACTGATATTAAGCAAATAATTACCGTTGGTGAAGGTGATGGGACAAACTATCACTGGCTGAGGAAAGATAGTGTATACAATCAGATCGCCGAGGAAGTGATAGTTTGACATCGCCTGAAACCAAAATATGATTATTTGCTTTATATTCCACATCGGAAACATTTCACTGGTAGGGTCTACGAGAAAGACAATATAACTGTTTCGTCGAGCATCTTTCGCAAGCTAAAACAAGACCACCGCTCGCAGGAAGCTTTCATAACACGCATCTCTATGGACAGTACATGCAGTACTTACGTACGTACATCACCGCGGTGGCCGTGGTCGCCTGCTGCGTTGTAGATAGTACACAGTGCAACGCACTTTCACCGAAGATAGTACACGGTGTAACGAACTTTTCTTCTCCCATCAATGATGGGCGAAACATGTTTCATCACGTGATTAACTTTTGACCGATCGTAGAGCAAGATTCTTAGTATGTGGAATATAATCTGTAATATCGCTGCAATTTCTCGAAGACTTTGTTTATAATCTGATACTAGTATTTGATGTCCTTAAGCTATATATATATTTTTTTAATGTGCTTTAATTTTACACGATATTATATTTTAGGTTTGCAAAACTCATATAGTAGGGACGATTTATATGTCAAGTTGTCCGAAGGTCAGCACGACCAAAGGGCGTTTGGTCAACTGGGCAAACCCCATACGTGGACAGAGCGAAAGGGGTAACAAAGAATGGTCAACGACTATTTTCGTTGTCTTCGATTTACTATCACTATCACCAGTGGAATGCGTAACAGTAATATATAGGACTGCATGACGAGTGTTAATTAAATCTTAGTAACATTTTTTTTCTTCAGTGGAACATAATCTGTAACCAAGTAACCTTTTCTATTTTACGACTTTTTACTCATTTATTCTCAACGGAAGAAGATGACATAAATTTCGATATCAAGTGCGTGTAATTATACCGCTTGTTATCATTCTAGCCATATTGGAAAAATCATATTATTTCGTTTGTCGGTGTGTCCCACGAGCGATTGACCCCCTCAATCACCCGTTAAAGTACGTATCTATTGCCGAGGAACCCCTCTTTTTGTGGGGGGGGGGGGGGGGGGGGAGGAGAGGGGTGGGGATGGATCAGTTGGGGATGGAGGTAGGGATTGGTTGGGGTGGGTGGGACCAGGGCCCCGTAACCGTTTAATGGCATCTAGTAACTTTGTTGACATGACTTGTGCAAAACGTGATAAATGTGAACAATTTGAATGTTTGTGATTTGATACTTCGACTTATTCGTAATGTGTGAAAATATCACATTTAATGGATTTTATATGGCCGAGTAATGAGCGAAAATGCGAAGTAATATTTGGTAACTCATTGCACTGTCTTTGTATAATCAAAAAATTAAAAAACTTCAATCGTAAATATCTTTTTAACGAAAGGGGCTTTTGAAAAACCAAGCTTCTATTGGTAATAAGGATACAACAAGGTGTCAGAGAACCATTACTTAGAGTTGTAAGTAACTTTTGTGGATCTGGACAGTGGACAATTGTTTCTGGATCACACAATCAATTGATTGATCGTATACGATCAGTTGACTCCAACTTGAGTTCAAGCCTGCTGAAACATGTTTCAAAACCCACTCCGTCCACGCAACGTACGCCACTGTTAATCCAGACGATGTTGCCCTTTTTTGACTTGTCACGTCAGATGACATCATTTTCCCCCCGACTCATAAAAATATGTTGTCCCTCTTTTGCCTGTCATATATAATATAGGCTACCAGACTTCTTTTACCCAAACCCAGACCGACATAATGGGCCACTTGTCTACGAACCCGGAGGGACAGATTCCATAAAGTGCTTAAGAAGTTTTGCATTTGACCTTCCCCTTTCACTCCGGTGACCCACCGCTCCCGGGTCTTTCCCCCACTGATCTGGAAAAAAATATGGATAGACCGTACCCATTTTGTTACTATTAGGGAGGTGATGACGTCACCAAGCGGCCATTTTTTTGTTTACCACATCCCGATATTGTTTCTACTGCTCAATCTTCAAGTGTTTAGTTGTTATATACTTGATACTCGTTCTTAAGTTGCTTGTTGCTTTTAAAAAAAAAATAACATTCGGACAGATCATTCCCATTTCGATTCTATAACCATGCTTTAAGTGAAGAAATGACGTCACTCAGCCGCCATTTGACCAAATCTCTATTGTATGTTTCTTTAAATGTGATTGGCTGCTTGTTGTATATATTGTTCAAGAACACACGTGATCAGGACACATATGTGCACTATAAAGGCAAAATTAATAGTATTTTTTTGGGATGTGGTACGTACCGCACGGTGGCAGATCACCCGTGTCACTTCCGTCGGCCAATAACCTATCCAGAGTTCTTCGTGACACGATCAGTGAGCTAAACCTCCTCAAGTCCGCCACCATGTTTTCCGGTCCTTCGGGGGAGCCTTCAAATAGGGTATTTTAGCACAATCCTCAAATTATATGCATCCCCGATTTCGATGAAAGGATTTTTTTTTTGAACAAAAATTATGGACAGTAGCAAAGCCAGGGTCAATCAATTGGGGGGGGGGGGGGGTGGGGGCAAGGAAACGGTCAGTGGTGTAGCTAGCTAGGATTTGTTCAGTGGGGGCACCGGAGGAGGGGGGGGGGCAGGTTTTCGCTTGACAAGCCAAACAAAAACCTCACCCGTTCAGATGGCCTAAAATCATAGGTACAGTAGTTTGACCATGACCCTATGACATGATCTTGCCCCCCCCCCCCCCCCCCGCGGAGAGCGGAGGGGAGGCAAGGGGCAAAGATGATAATAATATAATTTTATTCGTTTAGTTAATCTTTCTTACATATAAAGGGCTATTAGGGGACAAACATGTTCATTAAAAGGGTGAAGGGTGGGGGGGGGGGGGGGGGGGTAATAAACCTCCTTGACCATGTTGACTGCACTCTTCGCTACGTCACAGGTTATGGTGTTGGACTTTCCGCTATATTTCACTTGGCGATCTGTCAGCGCTGGCACTGCAGGGATTGCAGGTAGATTGTCCCTAATTAATCACAAGTATGATCATAAGGGAGACTGGAGAGGGGGTGGGGGTACACTAGCCCCGTGCCTCCATACTTCGCAATTTTACTATTATGGTAATGGACGGGCCAGCCGCTAGATTTCACCTGGAGATCTGTTCCGATCTGTTAGCGCTGGCACTTCAGGGCTTGCAGGCATGTTGTCCCTAATTACTACAAATTTGTTTCATAAGAGCGGGGGGGGGGGGGGGGGGGGGGGGGGGGAGTAGCCCCATGCTTCGCTTTGTCACACTTATGGGTGTTGGTCTAGCCGCTAGAATTCACTTGGCGATCCGTTAGCGCTGGCACTGCAGGGCTTGCAGGTAGATTGTACCTTATTACTCAAAAATATGTTCGTAAGGGAGAGGAGTGAAGGGTGTAGCCCACCCCTCCCCCCCCCCCCCCCCCCCCATTACTTCGCAATGTCACCATTATTGTAATGGTCCAACGGCTAGATTTCACTTGGCGATCTGTTAGCAGGTAGATTGTCCCTAAGTACTACGAATACAATTGTTCATAAGGGCGGGGGGGGGGGGGGGGCAGAAGCACCGTGCCCCCATACTCAGCAATGACACTCTTATGGTGTTGGTCCAGTCGCTAGATTTCACTTGGAGATCTGTTGGCGCTGGCGCTGTAATGCTTGCAGGTATATTAATATCCCCAAAAGGCCTTAATTACTCGTCGAACTTGGGGATGATCTTTCCCCCAGCGGAACGAGCACGCACGCAAACACTTTATCTAACTTTTAGTCCAGGTATAGTTAAAGATCAAACACTTCCCTGCTCATAGTAAGCCAAATATTAATCTGTTCCCATAAGATCTCCTCAGTGGTGTCCCGTGGCGCATAGCTTACGAAAGGGAGTGTTGGTGGGCGGGGGCACCCCATAATTTTGATAAAAGCAATACTGTTGTATTGCTTTTATCAGGGGGAAATTCTTTATAATGTTTTCATAATAAGCCAAAATACTAGTCTGTCACCGAAGGACCTACTTTATGCAATTGCATTTTTCTTTAGCATGTTTATGTAAGAAAGATTGACAAACCCACGATATAAGTTTTTTTTAACATTGTGGTATGACGGGGACAAAAGTTTAAAATAAATTTTTTTTTTTGACAGCGCAGCGACGTTAACGAACTATCGAGATAACGCATTGGCTCCACAGCTAAGCAGTGAACCTGTTTTTTGCACTGATTCCCAAATACATTTCAAGTGGAGCCTTTATATGGAGCTTTTTAACGAAACTGTCATCACTCCTAGATGTTCGTGAAGCCACATATAGAAATCCGAAAGGGAAATTTGAAGAAGAAAAAAAAACTGTTTCATGCTTCTATTGGTAATAAAAATAAAACAACAGAACAAGGTATGAGAGAACCACTCGAGTTCTAAGTAAATGTTGTGGATTTGGTCAATGATACTAGCTTCCTTTAACATATATAGAACCTGTTCTTTGCACTGATTCCAAAATACATTTCAAGTGGAGCCTTACAACCAAAACGAACTTGTCATCACTCCTAGATGTTCGTGGATCCTAATATAGAAATCCCCTGGATAAACACAGCTGCTGTGTAAGAGAAATTGCCATCAGTTCACGGAGCCCTTTCTACGATCTTGTTTTGTTTTCATCTCTCTTTCGACATCTAAGACATCAACATTTCCGATGACAGAGAAGTCACAGTGAAAGGTAGACCACCACGCGAAGAACAACCCCAGAACAACACAGGCTGAAATGTTTTTGGTACCGTTGTTATTAAACAGATGCCCAAAACGTTGCAAAGGATTGGGTTATTCATAAACAATACAATTAACCACCAACGCTTACAGAACCAACCGGGTCTCATGGTTCCGTAAGCGCCAAACATTTGCGAGTGCGCCAATTATATACACGCGTACGTACGTTGGGAGACAATTATTAGAACCACGGAAGACGCGTACGTCCTAGACAAATTTCGATTGGTATTCTTCTGCAGACCCACGAACACATACTTGGTTATGGTGATGAGTTTTTGAATGATATAATTTGTCTGGAAAGCTATTTTGTTGGTGGAATGACAACTATAAAACGATAACCTTGCATGTATAAGAATATTATTTGTGGGTTTTGGTTCCCTTGAAAGTTGTAGACAGTCGGTAGTTCATGTAAAACAATTATAAAGTTATGTTGTTAGTTGTCATGTCTTGTTTGTATGTGATAGACTATGTTCGGATGGGTTGATGGTTCCGTAGATGACCTTAATGAAACTGTGAAGGTCAAGTAATATAGAGCGGGTATAGAGCAGTGTAGAAGGATCGTACAATGATTGGAGTTCCAAATATCACGTTTGGACAAATCATTCACGTTAATGGATCCTGGTACTTTATTTTATCCGTTTGAGAGACACACACGGGAATAACCACAACGCATCATATCTTTCCATTTTTTGGCAGGAAGATAAAGAAGGATGGCGAACACCTTGATCCTCACGTCGCTGTTCACCATCGGCATCGTCATTGCCATCGTCGTCTCGACGTCGGTCGCTACCCTCGAGTCTTGTCCCGACCACTGCTACTGCTTCATTGTGTCCGAGCATGATGCGCCGCCCACGGCACTGCTGTCCAACTACATGGAAGCCAATGACTGGTTGGAGGGGAGCAAGGCGATGGCATGTTGGGGGCGATCAAGGGTGCCTAGACCCTTACCGATAGGTATAATTATAGCCTCTAAATATTATTTCCTCTCAAAACTCTCTTTGAATTCAAATATTAATAACACTCTTTGGGGTTTATGTTATGCTAAAAAAAAAAGAATTCCTATGCATTACTTCGGCAGAATAACGTCTTAAATTTTGCCCACCCAAAATTGCATACATATTCTTTCAGAAATCAAATCTCTAATTTATATGGCGAACGGCGTCAGTGCCAATACAAACTTCCATGATTTTTGGTTTTAAGAAGTTAACTTTAGTTGATTTTACTTATCCAATATCAATCTTTTTGTCATTTATTAAAGGCGTTCCAATTAACATTTAATTTCCAGATATCAAGTATCTCATTCTGATCGGGAACGACAAGCCGAAGCGACGCCGACGAGTAACGCAGACGTCCGCAAGAACTAGGAACCAACGGATGCAATCGCCCCGTACCCTGTGGTCGCAGTACACCCAACCCCAGATGAACATTGTGAGGAAGAATATAAGGTTAGAGCTTTATAGATCATTAGCTAGGTCTTGTAGCTTTATATTCTTTCTATGGTACATGTAATATAGATAAGTCAAAGTGACGCCGACGAGTAACATAGACTTCCACAAGAATACATCATCAGATATAATCGCCGAGTACCATGTGGTCGCAGTACACCCTTGCCCCAGATAAACAATGCGAGAAAAAACATGACTATATACTTGCAGTACTGACGTTTTGTAGTGCCGCGAAAGGGTAAAACAAAAAGAGGGTGTGCTCATGATATAATTTGCTTTAAATTGAAGGAAGGACACAATTAATTAGATACATCATCAACATGATCAATGAAAGGTTGAACGGAATTGGTCAGGAAATAAGAAAGTCATGACCAGTTTAATCAAGAGAAGAGTTCTTTCACATAACCTGCCTCTGGTCATCGGACTGTGATACCAACAAGCACAACCTGCTTCATGTTTCGTACATTGAGTATCACTAACTCTGGAAAATGTTGTTTTGCTTTCTATATCCACTAGGACTGTTCCACCGGAAGCATTCTCAGGTCTTCGGGACATCATCCAGCTTGATCTCCATGGTAACAAGATTACGCAACTCACCCCCACGACCTTTGCCGGGATGCCCCATCTGGTTGATCTGGACCTGAACAACAACCGACTGAAGTCTCTGGAACCGAACCTCCTGAAGGATGCGACGGCTCTCCGGAAGTTTCGTGTCGCAGGAAACTTCCTCCGCTCCTTACCAGAGGATGTCTTTGGAGCCACAGAGGTGATTGAATACCTGGACCTCAGTGACAACCTCCTGGAGCACGTTCCAGACAGTTGTTTCCGGACACTGACAGAACTGACGCATTTGAACCTGTCTTACAACAGAGTAAGTGAACGAAGTGAGATGATGCTAGCAGGTCTCGGACGTTTGACAGAGTTGTTGTTGCAAAACAATAAGCTTGGGCGAATTACGACCCTATTTCTCTTAAGCAACAGCCAACTGAGGACAATAGATTTAAGTCATAACCGCATCAGAATGATCGAGGATAACGCATTCCAGAATCAGAACCAACTTGAAAGGCTTGATCTGTCCGGGAATGATTTGGTCACTTTGGAAAGTGCTGGATTCAGGGGAGCAAGTTCTCTTATAACTCTTGACCTTTCTTACAACCACATCAAAGAAATTAAAGGAAATGCGTTCACTGGTTTGACGGCTCTTACAACAATAGATATGAGAGGAAATAACGTAAGTAGGATCAGCAAGGAGACTTTTGCAGGCATGCCTAGCCTGACTTCACTAACACTTGCAGAGAATAACATATCTGACTTAGCACCAGAGTCCATGGAAAATCTTCATCAGCTTGAATTCCTTGACTTGTCGAAAAACCGCATTCACCATGTCAGGGCTCGAAGCTTCCACGGGTTGACAGACCTGATGGAACTGAATCTAGCAGAGAACTCCATCTATATTATGGAACCAGAGGCGGTGAAAACCACAACGCTCTCGTTCATGTCTAAATTGACATGGTTGAACCTCCAGGACAACAGGCTTATAGAGCTTCAGGAGGACGTCTTCCTAGGGGCGCCAAGTCTCCGGGTCCTCACGATCTCGCGGAACAGAATTTCACGCATCTCGGCCAGAGCGTTCAGCGGCTTCAGTCGCCTTCACCGCCTGGTGCTGAGCGAGAACAACCTAGAGGCGTTGGCAGGTGGATCCTTCCGTTCCTTGCGGACGCTGGAGATGCTTGATCTGAGCAACAACAGCATTCGGGAGATATCGTCCAGTGCCTTCAAGGGTCTGGAAGAGTTAAGCACGATTAATCTTGCCAACAACGCTCTGACGAATGACAACATGGGTTGGCTTGAACCTCTGCGATCTGTCCAGACCATCAATCTCAATGCGAATCAATTGACGACATTCTCATCAGGTGACTTTGAGGTGGCAACAAACTTGCGCTACCTCTATATATCACAGAACCACTTGTCCAGCCTGTCGGTCACCACCGACTCGCGTCTCTACCTGTACCATCTGGACATATCAAACAACGCGCTATCAACAATGGAGGAGTTTCATTCACACATTCTACCGGGGAGGGCCCTGGACATTGCCGGCAACCCTTGGCACTGCGATTGCAGACTGGTAACACTACTGTCTGATATGATGCAGAGATCTGGCATTCGTCTGGACAGGGAGAGCAACACGAGATGTAGGTCGCCCACCAGTCTCCATGGTGCTCAGGTAATAACAATTAAAATTATGCCCTTGTCTTGTGGGTGTAAGTTGCAAAAATTTCTTTTCACTTGTGGGGGTGGACATACTACATGATAGTTTACCTCTTTAAACAAAACAATTCCTTCACAAATGAATATATATATAGTAATGCCTATTATGGCTTCTCCCAAAGGATCCCATTGCTGACCAGTTTCCCGTTTGTGGTAAATTTCCTACTGTTCACATAGTTTAATTTCTTATTTGTTACATAGAGAAACTGACCAGAAGTTTATATTACAAATGAAAAATGAGCATAGAAAATTGTGTTTTTAAATAATAATAAAATAATATTTAATATTTATATTGCGCAATATCCACCTAATAAGGTGCTCAAAGCGCTTATTATTATCCCTGGTCATTTGGTACAGTTCAGACCCGCACAATTATCTTGTAAACATTCTCAACTCCCCGGGGAGCATACTAGCGGCGGGCAACCCTATAGGTGCACCAAGCTAATTTTCACCCGAGCCCTACGGATTGCTAGACCGGGCTCTACCAGCTGAGCTATAGAAAACCCTGACACTGTGTTCATACCTGAAACCCTTAGTATTCAATGATTGTGTTGGTCAGAAGCCATTATAAATCTGACACAAACCCGAAGCAAAGTTTTAAGAAAATGCTGACAGTGAAAGAAGACTATTCAGGAGTACAAACGTTATTGGGTTTCTGTGAATTGTTGCCTTTCAGGTTGCAGAACTGGTAAAGTCTGGAGTACAGTGCATTGGGACAGAACTCGATAGTTCAGGAGTAACATGGTCAACACCAACGCAACAGAGTCTTACACAGCAGTGGACCGACATCACTCCAACCGCCACTAAGAGGTTAGTCAAGTTTCTTGACCGTTTTCTCCCATCAGGGGAGGTGTTCACAAAGATCCCAAGTCGAACTTAACACTAAGTTGGACTTAAAAATTATGAAAAGCCATTAGTTTCTTTGTAAAACTGTAACAATTATATATGGAAACCTTGAAGTACTATATAAATATAATTGAATAATTGATGACATATGGGCTTAGAAAAGCTTAGAACGAGTATGGATAAAATTTAATTATAATTGTGTTCTCTTTAACATTTATATAACCTCTCCAGCACACGTCGATGGTCTTGGGTAGCAGTAATCTGGGACTCTGCAACTGACATGCCAGTTTGCAACGGGGCGCTGGTGTTCCAGAACTTTGTGGTCACCTCGTACCAGTGTCTTCAGCGGATTGCAAACACAGAGGGGTACCTCCAGGACTGTCTTGGAGAGCAATGTTGGGTCGGAGGTAGAACAGCGCCCTCGAGCATGGAGGTCAAGGTGTCGCAGGGTAAACGCACCATGTCCGACTTCCGCACGATGGCGGAGACCTACAGGGTCAGCAGAATCTACAAGATGTCTCAGCACACTGCCTCTGATGACTCCTCGGTAATCCTACTGAAACTCGCGACTCCCATCGATATGGAAGGATCCACCTTCATTGAGTTTGACAAATCAGACGACTACGGGCAGAGGTCAGATGCTGTTGAGGGCAAACGCGTCCTTGCGTCCGGGTGGTGGATCGACAGATCAAGCGCCCCTGCGGTCGTTGGCAGACAGAAGCGTCGTCACTACACACTCTTGTCCTCGCTTTGTCCTTCGCAGAACGATGTCCATAGGGAGTTCCTTTGCGGGCGTCTCGAGCAGCCTATGGAGCGCCACCAGGACTGGGACTGCCTAGGATCACCCGTAACGGTTAGAGATGGTAACGAGTGGAGACTGCTAGGTATTCTTGTGAAGCGTGAGGGAAGTGTGG
Source organism: Echinarachnius parma (assembly GCA_037951105.1). Lineage (NCBI taxonomy): Eukaryota > Metazoa > Echinodermata > Echinoidea > Clypeasteroida > Echinarachniidae > Echinarachnius > Echinarachnius parma. The sequence goes on along the minus strand of JBAMJV010003331.1, from coordinate 23,508 downwards.
CTTACATCAAAGACTTAAGGCAGGATGTGCCAGCAATGTCGCATGTCATTAATGATGCTGATCGGTCGAATTCATAGAGGGCATTATCTGGACAATCTTGGAAACAATCAAGACTGGGACAGACAGTCTACAAGATTCTGTAACAATTAGAGATGGGAATGACTGGAGACTACTACAAGTAGGTCTACTTGTGAAGCGTGAAGGAAGAGTGGGGTACATGAAAGAGTTGTGGCAAGAAAAACCTGCAATGTCGCACCTCATTAATGATGCTGATCGGTCGATTCATAGAGAGCATTACTTGATAAGCCTTGAAAACAATAAAGACTGGGACAGCCTACAAGATTCTGTAACAATTAGAGATGGGAATGACTGAAGACTAATAGAAGTAGGTATACTTGTGAAGCGTGAAGGAACGATGGGTTACATCAAATACTTGAGACAGGCTATGCCAGCAACGTCGCATGTCATTAATAACACGGCTGGATACAATCAAGACTGAGACAGTCTAGAATATTAATAATAATAATAATAATATTCTCGATTTTTATAGCGCCTAATACGATTTATAATCATCTCTAAGCGCTTTACAATGATATTCTGTAACAATTACAGATGGGAATGACTGAAGACTGCTAGAAGTAGGTCTACTTGTAAAGCGTGAGGGAATGGTCAGTTACTTTAAAGACTCGAGGCAAGAATTACCCACAATGTTGCACGTCATTTATGATGCTGATCGGTCAAATTCGTAGAGAGAATTACAGGATAAGTATCGGAAACAGTCAAGACTGGAACAGTCTAGGATTATCTGTAGTGGTTGGAGATAGTAACAAGTGGAGATTGGTAGGTCAACTCATGAAGTGTTAGGGATGAGTTAGGGTTTCATCAAAGAATTAAGGAAAGATGTACCCTCTTATGTTGTTTTGTTTGAATACATTTATTTATTCCTTTTATAGTGAACTAATTAATGAACCGTTCACATTGCAAAAGAATGATTGTATGTTGTTTTAATCATGTTGTAGAAATAGACAGGTTTGCATCTAGACATTCATTACAGGAACCATTCACAGAAAATATTGACATTGTTGCGTAACAGAGGCATATCAATTCAAAATGAAAAGGTAAACATTTTGCTGACATTACTGTAGTAATCTGTAGTTGTACTTAAAACTGTTTGTGACATTTTGTATATCAGTACTTTTGACTTGTATATATTTCATCTACATATAAAATACATACATTATTTCATGTAGACAATATTTTCCTTCAAAATTGAGTATGACAATTCTTTTAGAATAATAATTCTCGAGCAACACAAAATAATATTTCGTATTTTGTATAATAGTGTACAAAAAAATTAGCCAATTACTATGATCAGATGTAAAGATTTTTGTAATGTACATGTAGACAAAAAAATCAGTCTCTGTTCTATTGACACGAACAACCGACGTAAGAGAGACCATACTCATATAAAAATGTACACGTTTACCATTTTTAGACTAGTGGCGTACGTAGCTGGGATTTGTTTCCAGTGGTAGGGCACGTAACAGGAGGGCCTTTCAATTTCCTGTGGGGGTCACAGGATTTCTAACTTTTCAGGTGACTGAAAATTATAATGTTCATCTAATAAAATAACATGATTTTGGACCAGAATGATTTTTTTTACCATGAAAGGGACATGGTTTTAGCAAATATAATCATATACATATATGTACCTTGAACATTCCATGAATTTGGCCGATGTTGGCAGAACATTTGTGGGGGCCCTCTTCAGGAGCCCCCCCCCCCCCCTCCCCTCCTGTAGCCCCCAGCTACACCCCTGCTTGAGATTCCATAATAAGGAAATATACCAGTCTGTGTAGTCTAACCTCTCTATCGTATAACAAGCCTCCACACTAACATTTTTCTCTCCTGGCCCATTCGGACAAGTAAATTCATAACTTGTCAAAATTTACTTGCCGGAACAGACAATCTACTTGCCTGTTTTAGTTCTAAATGAGAATTGCATGTAAGGAATTACATAATTATTCTCTTGTATATAGTTGACCAGTAATTTAGTTGCCCCATTGGGCAACCAAACTAGGCTAGCTCGTATTTACAAAATATTACTTGCCACTTGCCAGACATCAATTTTTACTTGCCCCGGGCAATAGGGCAAGTGCTAGCATCGAGCCCTAAATCTGCATGTATTATATTGGATTAAGTCTATCATTCCAGGGATGCATGTCTACAGGTTTGCTAAATGTTTAAAGAGATCCATTAAATTTGTTGATTATGAAGATATTTATGAATGAATGTTCAAAGTGTTCATAAACGCTTTTTGATTGTCACAAAACTCAATGGGCAAATGTGATCATTTAAATCTCTCATTAATATTCCCATTTTCCGAGGGGGGGGGGGGGCAATAATTATGGAAAAACAATAAAAAAAACAAAAGGGGAACATTTTGGGGGAAAAAAAACAAAGAAATACATAAGGTGTGCCCCCCCCCCCCCCCCATCAGTCTGACCACGCTACGCCACTGCATGTATATATTGGATTAAGACTATCTATCATTCCAGGGATGCATGTCTACAAGTTTGCTAAATGTTTAAAGAGATCCATTAATCCATCAACCTTGTGATTATGAAGATAGTTATGATTGAATGTTCAAAATGTTCATAACGCTTTTCGATTGTCATCAAACTCAATGGGCAAAGGTGATCATTTAAATCTTCCATTTTCACAGGGTAAACAGTGTTCCTTTCAAATGAAACTATATGATATATCACACATCATTCAGGAGAATATTACAATGATATTGGTATGCGACTGAATTCTTATTATTTATATATCACTTTTTAAGAAAAAAATGTTTGAAGTTAATGGATCACTGTTATGTCAAGTAAAAGTAAAAGTGTTGGTAATTATTCGGATAGTTTTGTTTGTTTGTATACTAATGTTTTCCATGTTCAGCCAAAATAATAAACTTGCTCATAATCGTTGTAAAGTGTACACATGTTGATTGTTTTTTTTCTTCAACTACTTGTATGCCCTAATATAGAATGTAATCAGTTCAACGATCACTACAATTTGTTTATTAGTTGTTTTTTCTTCGCAAAATTAGATCTTATAAAATCTATGTTTGACTATGTATGGACAGTCAAACCTCATTATAACGAGCATCTTGGGTCCATTGGCCCGTATTCACAAAGGAGGTTTGTAGGAGGTTTGTACAAACCATGGTTTGACCAAGGTTTACATCTATGGAATGCCATTTGTAAACTGATGGAGAAGGAATGTAAACTCCATACTTGTTATTTTGTTAACAATGTTGATTTACAATGTACGGTATGCGAGCAGCATTCCATAGATGTAAACCATTGTCAAACCATGGTTTGTACAAACCTCCTACAAACCTCCTTTGTGAATACGGGCCATTGAATTTACTTTGTTATATCAGATATCTTGTTGTATCAGGGCTTTAACAAACATAGAACCTGGATATGTGAGAATACCTTACTATTGGGTACCTTGTTGTAACAGAGCTCGTTATAAAGAGGTTTCACTGTACTCCATCTTGAAATATGTAGCAGAAAAAGGGTCAGTTACATAAAATTGCATGTACATGTATATTAGGTGTAAAAGTCTTTTAATATCAGATCCACTCGTCTGAAGTTCTGAACAATTAAAATAGAAAACACATACCTGAGCATTACATAGTAACAATTCATGTTGATTGGAATAAAACAATATAAATGGGGACTATTCATTGAAGGGAAACAAACTGTAATTTTGCTTGCTGTTACTGATAAGAGCATAATTATGTCTCTTCAAGTCATATATATCCTAATGGGTATCACTGATTATGAAAGTAATCATTGTTTTTAAAACCATTTTCAATGTTTTGACTGATCACTGGAGGCTGCCATGTTGTCCAACAGTACCGCATGAAGCATCATCTAAGCGCATCTTAGCGTGCACTAACAACGCGGGTTATGTAACCGCTGCTGTTGAATCTGCTGCTATGTCGGTGGTTACGTAACCCGCTTTTGTTAGTGCAAAGTCAGATGACGTTTCATATGGTACAGTTGGAAGGAATGGCAGCCTCCAGGGTTTAGTCAAAAACAGATAATAGTGGTCTAAAAAACATTGATTATTTCCTGTATTAAGTGATACTCAAAGAGGAAATAAATGACTAGAAGTGATGGAAATTATGTACTTATCAGTAACACAAAGCAAAATGCCTGTGTTTGGTTCCCCTTTGAAGCCACTTTTTGGATAGTAAGACAAATCTCTACACAAGATGCAAAATAAAGACTGGCTTCCAACATTTATCAGTGTCATAATATAGCATCTTTACTTCAAATCATCACATTTCAAAGAATTGTAGAGCCCCAGAATTTGAATATCGGAAAAGGCCCGGTGGCATATCACCGGATAGCGTAAACAGATGCCCGACGAATAGAAAATTGCGAAATCATATTATCCGGGGGCGAAAGTTGTCCATTGCTTCATGGATATAAAATTCCGCCGGATAGAACAACGTACATCGCCCGACAAGGAACGAACGAGAAACGCATAGGAACGGAGAGAAAGTTTTAACCTCCATTGGGCTTCTGTTTACGCTTTCAATTGATATGTGACTGGGCCTAAAGTCATGTAAGTATTGAAAAATGAAAATTGTTAGCTAACCAATATCCTAACTGGCTAAAATTAGGAAATGTGCATCTATTTGCAGTACTTAAAAAAAAAAAAAAAAAAATTTCAAATACATTTCACAAGAGTAAGTAAATATATTGTATGTACATTTTTTTCCCCTCCTGTAAAGGCACTCCAAATGAATGTATATATATCTAAATTAAATGACATTCAAATTAAAACTAAGTAACCAAGGTACATGTATGTAATGAATTTGCTGTATTTTGCATTGCATATTATTGACTAAAATAACTTAAATACATTGCAACTACCCAAAAAATGAAAACAGTAACATTATAAAAACAAACTTTCAGCACGTTTATGCAACACTTGTTAAATGATTGTGGGACAAAATCAATGAAAACTTTAAAAACTGACTTGGGTGTCATAAATATCTGTATAATACATAATGTACATTTCTTTTTTTACAATAGATTTACAATATATAATAAATTAGTTAAATAATCAACTACCCTACCTAGAAATATATGATATAAATCTATGATACAAAACGTGGTGGTAAAAATCTGTGTTATCTGCTATGTCCAGTGAGTTATGTGAGAAAATTCCTTGGTAACAGATTGTCATATGACTGAGTAATCAGTGAAAATGCACAGTGATATTCGCTAACTCATTGCACTGACTTTGCACACAGTAACAATTATCCAGTAGATAATAATAAATCTGAATACTTCAATCATAACTATCTTTATAATGGAATAGATATTTGGAAAAACAAAATTACAATGAGGTATGTGAGAGCAGCTAGAGTTCCAAGGTAAGTTTTGGACAATTGATGTTAATAGATACCTTCAAATGGGCTAATACTACACCGCAGCCTTTGATGCATTTGTACATAAGTAACAATTATATTAAAGGGATAGTTGAGTATTGGTCAAACTTAACTTAAGTAACAAAAACCTGCACCATTACGGTACAAAATAATAGTTATAACTTCACCATGCTCGAAAAGTATACACAATTACAAACGACTAAGTAAAACCCCTGTTATCATTCAAAAAGAGCCGTTACAACTCAAGAGGGCGCTATTTTAAAAAAATCATTGGTTTTAGCCTTTTTTCATACAAAATTATGCATTTACTGTTTGTTAAAATAATGATTCAATAGAGATATCATCAATGACTTTTTAAAAACCTTTTCTGATTTTTTTCAAAGTAGTCTTCGAGCATTTTTTGAAATTTTTCTAAAAAGTCTAAATATCGCCCGGTGATTGCCGATGAAGAACATTTTGAATAAAAATATATTTATGGATATTTCAGCCATTTCTGAACCGATTTTGATCAAATAAAGTTTATTCTGTCATTAAAATTGTATGTTCTTTCGAACTTGACAGTCAGTTTTTCATTATCTCACAAAAAAATATCGGGGGGCACTTCGGGAAATACCAATACTCAACACTACCTTTAATATATTGCTTATCAAACAAATAATAATTCCTGGAAATAACATAATATAAATATATAAAACAGAATATAATCTATAAACATCTGGTGGAAATGTGTAAATATATTTTTTTAAATATTGATTTGAATTGCTTCAATAAAGCTGCATAATATACTAGTACAATATTGAGAAAGAAAAATAACATTATAATTTTATTATAAGTTACAATGAAAACAAATCAGCTACTTTTATTCAATATATATTATATAAATAACTTGAATGATAGACATCTCTGTTCTAGAATACAATATATTACAAAACTAGCAGTTGGAAAACAATTACTGTATCTGTTTGCAGACTTGTACCAGTACATCTAAACCTAACACAAAAAGTAACTCCTCCCTGAACAACTGCTCATATATAATTTCATAACCAAGAATTGTTTCAACATTTTGTCTCATCAAAATATACCTACATGTATAATTATGTGTACCTATGTTGTTTCTGTTTGTATTATCGTCACTTTATAGCCTCTGAAGAAGATTCTGCTAGGATCGAAAATTTAGGCCCTATATTGACTCTCAAAATATATCTATGGCGGTTAGGAAAACAATGTGTAAAAATAAGAGGTAACCATTACTTCATGGTTGAGTAAACACAAATTAAAGACAAAATGGCCATATTTCAAAATTAGCAAAAGTAGTATCATTATTGCAATTTATTGAGTATTGAGGAATGTAAAATTACACTGTTCTACTATGGCGATATAATTTATTGATATAGTAAAACAGTGTAATTTTATGCATTTAACCACATGTGCCATAACAAACAAAAAATGGATGGTATTTCAAGCAGCATTTTACCACAAGTGCTATTTAACAACACTGAATCAAAAGTCACACAAACTTGCCTATGCTGTATAAAGGCATGCAAAAGTTCTTTCAAAATAAACTATTGAAATTGTACCTCACATTTATGAGGGCACAAGCCTTAGAATCCTTGCTGTTGATTGGCAAGGAGCTAGAATTTAATAGCATCAATTTATAATGCACAAATCTGCAAATCCTGGCTTCTGATTGCCTAAGAGGCAGCGCAAACTCATAATCAGTGTCCTCATATTTTCTCAAGATAACTCACCCTATTGCTGGGGCAAGAAACTAGAAATAAGTAGCATTGATTTATAAAGCACACATCTTCAAATCCTGGCTTCTGATTGGCTAAGAGGCTGAACAAAATCATAATCAGTGTATTCATATCTTCACAAGATAACTGACGCTACTGCGGGGCCAGGAGCTAGAAATAAGTAGCATCAATTTATAATTCACAAATCTTCAAATCCTGGCTTCTGATTGGCTTAGAGGCAGCTCAAAATGATAATCAGTATGTTCATATCTTCACAAGATAACTGACCCTAATGCAAGGGCAAGGAGCTAGAAATAAGTAGCATGGATTTATAATACAGAAATCTGCAAATCCTGGCTTCTGATTGGCTTAGAGGCAGCACACAATCATAATCAGTGTATTCATATCTTCTCCAGATAACTGACCCTACTGCGGGCCAGGAGCTAGAAATAAGTATTGATAAATTTATAATGCAAAAATCATCAAATCCTTGCTGCCTATTGACTTAGAGATAGTTGTATACCATTATTCAGTCTTGTGATTTCATCACAAGAAAAATAGCTGCATTAACTAACCACCATTACAAATACATTTGACTGGTTCAGTTCACTAACGTACACAGGTGTATGCATGTTCCTTGCATAGGATCACCTAGCCTGTTGAATATGATGGAAATAATTTGAAGAAACTGAGCTGGGGCCTTTTCTACTCACTAGCTACTACTCTTCGCTGAGCCACACACGCGTAGACTGCTTGGATGCTGCTGTTGGTACGAGGGATGTCATCAGGAGCTGTTTGGTGAAGCAGGTGTAGGCATCTACTATGTCTTCAAACATCATCATGGGACCTATAGAGGAAAATATGAAGTACAAATCAACTACATATCATACTACATGTATAGTACTAAAGAACGGACATTAGTGATAGATTTGTGTTTGTTGTTTCTGTTGTTATTGCATTGTTATTATAGGAATGAGTGATGTTGAGGAGTTTATACTTGGTGAAAGCAAGTGTAGGCATCTACAACGTCTTCAAACATCATCAATGGGACCTATACCAGGGCTCGACACTAGCACTCGCCATATAGCGCAGGGCAAGTAAAATTTCATAAATGGTCTTGTTTTGATTGGTCAAGAAATTTTTGTTTCAACTACAAGAGAAAAAAGCAATTTCTTTTATGTAACATAATATAATGTAGAAGTCTATGGGCAAGTGATTTTTTAACTAACGTTTGAAGATTTTACTTGCCCGAACGGGCCAATATAGATAAAAGTTAGTGTGGAGGCTTGCCTATAGGGTAGAGGAGTTTATGAGTTCATAATGTTGGTAGATATTATTATATACTGACCTACGTCTCCGTGCTCGGGGAGGCTAACAATGATGTGGCGGAAGTAATCGACGATGGCATCGACGAGGGCCACGACGTCGTGTTCGCTGGGCACCAGTAGACAGACATCTTTAAGTATTTGGATCAACCAGGACATGTTGAGGTTACTGAGGTACGACACCTGTAAGAGTAAACGTAATTGACAATTGCATCGATGAGGGCCAAAACGTCGTGTTCGCTGGGCACAAGTTGACAGTTAACTCAAAACAAATATTCCTAAAGCTGATAGGCACAATCAAGTGGGAAACACACATTGTTTAGTAATAAGAGTATAAAAAGAGTTAATACAGGGCCTACCAGTTTCTTGTGGGCAATGGGTTAATAAACATGTTCCCTACTAGATTGTTTGATCCCCACAGAGTTAATACAGGGCCAACTAGATTCCCATAGGCAATGGGTTAACCTATTAACCAATCCAAATATGACTACAATCCCTATACTACAAGGCCCACCAGGTTTAGTTAGAGCCACCATGATGGAGCTGAGCTCATTCTTGCAATTTGATTTGGCACTCAGATGGTTGATATACCAGTTGTGCAATTACATGTACTGACCCGTTCCCTACTAGACTTTGCAATCCCTATTGAGTTAATACAGGGTTCATACTCTTACTTTCAAGTCAAATTCCATGACCTTTACAGCAAGAATTCCATGACTTGTCATTACTAAAAAAAAAATTTTTTAAATTAAGTGTTTAGTGAAACACCCCCTGGGGCCTGAAGGCAATGGGTTAACTCACCAGAGCTAGAGCCACCACGATCGAGCTGAGCTGTGATGTCTTGCCGTTGATCGCTTTGCTAGCTAGGACGGGAATGCATATCCCTTCTCCGGTCATCACAAGCAGTCGAGCAATGTTATCGGTCTCCCAGTCACCAGGACAAGCTACAAACAAGGGAATGATAAAGTTGTAAATTTGAAATCAAAACTAATATGAATCATAAACTGGCTAGCAATATTGAAAGAGGACAACAAATTATTTGCCCATTACTAAAATACTAGCCCTTCTCCAGTCATTACAAGCAGTCGAGCAATGTCATCTGTTTCCCAGTCACCAGTACAAGCTACAAACAAGGGAATGATAAAGTTGTAAATTTGAAATCAAAACTAATATGAATCATAAACTGGCTAGCAATATTGAAAGAGGACAACAAATTATTTGCCCATTACTAAAATACTAGCCCTTCTCCAGTCATTACAAGCAGTCGAGCAATGTCATCTGTTTCCCAGTCACCAGGACATGCTACAAACAAGGGACTGATACATGTACATTCACTGATATTAAAACTGATTGATTAACTGGCTAGCAACATTACAGAGAATAATTCTTTTAATTTGTCAATTCAGTTATCACCAGGGCATGCTACAACCAAGGGAATGATACATTCATTGATATTTAATTTGATCTATAAACTGGCTAGCCGAGACAAGAAACTAGAAAATAATTTTATGAATGCACTGTACATGTAAGTTCAAATTATTGCTGTTGATTGGCTAAGAAGCATTGTTTTCGGTCCCGTTTGTTTGTTTGTTAGTCACCAGTCTCCTGCGCACAATTTCACAGATATCTCAACCAATTTTTCGTAGAAGCTTCATGTTCATCTAGAATATAACCCATTAAATGTTCAAGGTCAAGTCAAAGGGCAAGGATTTTATAAAAATTTGAGTGTTGGTGGAGGTATGCACTCCCTGAGTGCACTGCGTCTATTTTTTTTTAGTGTTTTCATATCTTTACAAGATAACTGTTCATATTGCATGGTCATAAAATATAAAAAATACATTTCAATTCATTTTTACAGTTTTAAACAAGAACATATGGTCGTGTGTCATGAACTCGCCTCCCAAAAAGGCCGGCACCGTTACATTTTGGGGAATTTTTTTTGCATTTTACTTCATATTTTAAAAACCGAAAATTCTTTCTTAACAAATTTGGTATCATTTGAAAGGGCTTTTAGTCAAGGAGCATGTTCACCGAAATAAAGTCCCGTGGGATTTTTGGTATGAAAGCAAGCCACCTATTCAAATGTCTCAAGGGCACCCCAAATAACAATACAAAACGTGATTGCACTCTGAAATCTTGTGCAGGTGGCCAGCAGAGGGCACCCTTTAACCCTACATAAATCCGGGCTATTTGAGGTCTTTTTTTCGGTAGGGGGTCATTATGGCCCCCTTAAGATCTCGGCCTTGAAATGCCCAATCGTCGCAAAAACTTGCATGCATTTCAAGTAAGATGTAAATAATACCATAAATCATATATTCTCCATAATTAAACATTGGTTTTCACTACATATATTCTTTAGACGATTTTGAATAATAATACAACAAAAGAAATTCGAAGAGCCCGGTTATTCCTTATGTTTTCTATTGTTTTGATAATTTCTTATGTATTTCATTGTTTTTTAACTTATGTATTTCATTGTTTTTGTTGTTTTATTTTATTTCTAACTTTAATTTAACTATTTTGACCCCAAAAACAAATACCTAAAAGGTAAACAAGACCAATTAGCCAATGATACATCTGTTTTTATGAAAACTGATATTTCCATATGTTTTGTACACAAATCACGAAAATCGCGAATTTCGGGCTGACATGCAGTTACAAAAGGTCACGTGACTTCGTAACAAAAGGTCCGATTTTCAAAAGATTTGTTTTAAAAGATGCGCAAGACTCAAAAGAAGACAGTCATCAAGCGGCGGGGCGTCATCCTTACTCGTTTCTGAGCAATCAGAACAATTCCGGAGGGAGGGGGGGGGGGGGGGGGAGGCCTTATTAGGGTTAATCGAGCCAAGGTATATTATGATACGCAACGGTCAGCCATGGGTGTCGGTGATCCCAATACCTCAAACACTCAAACAGTAGACAGTTACCAAGTGGTGGTAGGAACTTCATCCGGTCTCAATCAAATCCCTTTGACAAGGAGCTGTGCTTTTTTGTGATTGTACGTTGGACGCTTGCAGTTGGAGTTGCCAACCGCCAGGCCATGTGAAGCAAGAAAATCGTCAACATCGTGAATAGTTGGATACACACTCCTATAAGCATGATAAGGTTGGAAGGGAAATTTGTTCTGTCCTACAGTGCATGAAGACTTCTGATGGTATATTCATATATGTTGTAAAGGAGGGACACATATATTTCGCAGAAGACAACGTTGACTTCGCAGAAAACATTGCAGATGGGAAGCGCTCCCTGAATGGGACAACGATGCCAACATTACAATGAGGCACATAGACTAGAACCCCCAGCCAGCTTTGTGAGACATCCCATATAATGACCTGTGCAACTACCATATATGCTTGACTGTCCAAAGACAAATAGCAAAACACAAACCCCAGTCTATGCCTCCTTCGTACAAAGTAAGGACCCTCCATAACCATCAAATGGTTCCCTTCCAGATGTTACCTGACTTATGTTTCGAACTGTGTCTAGGTCTCAGCAGCTGGTATTCTGCGGACATTCAGCAAAAAAAAAGTGCTATCAATTCCACTAGAGGAGTTCAATGTTGGCAAAGCATCAGCCTTGTCAGGGGAATGCCACATCGTTTGCCATAATGCGGTCTGGTACAGACGGACCTCAGACGGAACAGTGATTGTAAGGTGAACAAAATGAATGTGTTTCCATCGCTCTCCTCACATGCTTTCCTGCAATGATCTGCTTCACTATCATTGATTCGTACACATCTGTGTCTGGCCAGAAGAATTTGATGCCCCCTTTTCTCGATGTACGCGCTAATGCAACTAAGATGTGCCATGACGGTGTGAAAGTCCCCTAGCCGCAGTACCAAGTGGTCCATGTTATTGCGGGCCATCTGCAGATGCTTTGCTGACTTGTGCAGGCCCAACTCACGGGAGATCACAGTTTTGCGTTCTGGACCCATGACCTTAGCGCTAATCCGTTGGGCTTACATGCGCACAGTGAGTAGTGTGCAAACGTGTGCTGTTATAATGTGGTGGTGTAGTACCTCACTGGCAATTAGTGGATGGTATGTAGATCATTTTAGGATACCAGTATGTTCTCGGGTGGCATTTTCATGTAAGTTCGTCCCATTATAGGACTGCTTCATTATCCTCTCTGAATGCTCGCTGCTGACACCTAACCACGGTTCGACCCATCAGTAAGGTAACATCTGGAAGGGAGCCATTTGATGGTTGTGGAGGGTCTTGATACGTCTTAGTCCGAAGGAGGCACATACTGTTTTTTTGTTGCTATTTGGTTTTGGACAGTCAAGCAGCTTGGTAGTTTCACATGTCATCAGATCCTTCGGTGTGTCTCTCAAAGCTGACTGGGGGTTATACAATCATCTAGGTGCCTCATTGTCATGTTGGCTTCTTTGGTAAAATTGCCATCGCTGTCCCATACTCCCATGCAGGGAGCGCTTCCCATCTGCAATGTCTTCTACGAAGTCAATGTTGTCTACTGCGAAATATATGTGTCTCTCCTAGTTACAACATATGAGGGTATGTAGACATTACCATTGGCCTTCATTCACTGTAGGGCAGAAGTCACAAATTACCCTTCCAACCGTATATGAGTGTGTATCCAACTATTCACGATGTTGACGATTTTCTTGCTTCGAATGGCCTGGCGGTTGGCAACTCCAACTGCAAGCGTCCAACGTACAATCACAAAAAAGCACAGCTCCTTGTCAAAGGGATTTGATTGAGACCGGATGAAGTTCCTACCACCACTTGGTAACTGTCTACTGAGTGTTTGAGGTATTGGGATCACCGACACCCATGGCTGACCGTTGCTTATCATAATATCTCTTAGCTCGATTAACCCTAATAAGGCTGGGGATCCAACATGCCCCCCCCCCCCCCCCCCCCCCCCCTCCGGAATTGTTTTGATTGCTCAGAAACGCGTAAGGATGACGCCCCGCTGCTTGATGACTTTCTTCTTTTGAGTCTTGCGCATCTAAAACAAACTTTTCGAAATCGGACCTTTTGTTACAAAGTCACGTGACATTTTGTAACTGCATGTCAGCCCGAAATTCGCAATTTTCGTGATTTGTGTACAAAACATATGGATATATCAGTTTTCATAAACACAGATATATCATTGGCTAATAGGTCTTGTTTACCTTTTAGGTATTTGTTTTTGGGGTCAAAATAGTTACATTTAAGTTAGAAATAAAATAAAACAACAAAAACAATGAAATACATAAGTTAAAAAACAAAGAAATACATAAGAAATGATCAAAACAATAGAAAACATAAGGAATAACCAGGCTCTTCCAATTTCTTTTGTTGTATTATTATTCAAAATGGTCTAAAGAATATATGTAGTGAAAACCAATGTTTAATTATGGAGAATACATGATTTATGGGCAAAAATGTGAATTTAATTACCTTTTTTGCATAAATTACCATAAATATGCAAATTAGATAATTTTTCGAAGAAAACAAAAATAACATGATATTGTTAACATCTTACTTAAAATGCATGCAAGTTTTCGCGACGATTGGGCATTTCAAGGCCGAGATCTTAAGGGGGCCATAATGACCCCCTACCGAAAAAAGACATAAAATAGCCCAGAATTTTGTAGGGTTAAAGGGTGCCCTCTGCTGGCCACCTGCACAAGATTTCAGAGTGAAATCATGTTTTTTATTGTCATGTGGGGTGCCCTTGAGACATTTGAATGGGTGGCTGCTTTCATACCAAAAATCCCACGGGAATTTTCAAGCTCCTTGACTATTTCAAAATGCTATCATTCTGCAAAGTTTCAAAGATATACCTCTATTTAAGATCGAGAAGGTTAAAGCCTGAGGCCGGCACAGGAAGCGGCGCCTGTGTACAAAGTCAATGGGAAAATGCCTCTCAAAGTGCAATTTTTCCTAAAACGTCAATAACTTTGTGAAAACTAGGTGTATAGCTTCAATGTTGGTATCAAATGAAAGCTTAAACATTGAACTATAATTTGTAATCATTGAAAAGTGTTTCTGCTAGTTTGTTTTCAAACTAAATAAACACAAACATAGAAAATTGGGCGTTACCTGTACAAACTCTATGGGGGGCTTTGGGACACGATCTGGACTGAAAAATTTTGTGACTTTGTTTGCAAAAACGTTTATATCTTCTCAAAGGAAAGGTGTAAGAACACAAATTTGATATCATATTAAAGCTTACTTATGAAATTGTAATATTTCTCAATTCATTTAGGCCTGCCCTTTATATTCTAATCCTTAAGTAACTCTTGCATAGTGAAAATGATTGATTATTTTTTACATTTTTATCAATAAATATGAATGAAAATATCTCCCACAAAATAATCATGAACCCCATACAATATTATATTGTTGTAAAGGTCTAAGTGTGCTCTACATGAAAACATTATCATTTGTTGTCTAGAGCTACCTCAGAAAAAATTATCATGGAAAATATTGACCTCGATAACTTGAATCAAAATTTCACATTTTGGTCAATATACAAAAATAAGTATACCCCTAATATTATTTATGAGCGCATATTTGGATTCCTTGTGAAATTTCCTTTTTAGAAAATGTATACTTTTGATAGGATAGGGGGAGTTATTCAGAAAATATTTGCTCTCAACTGTAACGTTTGCAGAATCCAAAATCGGCATGTAACACAAAAGGAGGCGACCTCATGACGCATGACCATATAGTAAGTCTTACTAATATCTAGATTTGAAGATGTCTTACCTGTAAGCTCTTCCAGTATGCTGATCACGCTGTCCGTGTTCCAGTCCTTGTGCTTGTGCAGAGCTTTGATGTATTCAATCATATAATAATCAATCAAGTGGTAGTGTAGTTTGATGCAAAAACATATCTTACAAATGCAGACAGGTGTAAGGGCTAGAAATAAGTATTAGAAACAATAACATAACAACATAACAAGAATTTAGATTTTACCTGTAAGCTCTTCCAGTACGCTGATCACGCTGTCCGTGTTCCAATCCTTGTGCTTGTGCAGAGCTTTGATGGCGATGGCAAGATCTCTAAAGGGAGCAGAGCTGAGGGGTGACGTGATCTCTTCGTCTGACGTCATGTACGTCCAGTCTATCTGATCTGTAGTAAAAAAAAGATTTCGCAATACGATAATTGTTGTCATTATTAATAAAGCGCACCATATTTGCGCACTTCACATGCATAAATCATGTAGGACTGACAGACTGAGATTATATTGATTTTAATGTCCATTGTCTATTCATAACCACTAAAGCTAGATCTATTATTGTATAACTTACTATATATTTCATTTCATTTCATTTATTCAACCATAAACATGATAAAAAACAATACAACAAATTGCAACATTAAGACATAATACGTAATGATTGTTCTATGGTTCGGACCATTAAGAAAGCAAGGCTTGTGGAGAAATGGCCCTTAAATATACATATAAAATAAAGCATACAAAATATAACTCATACAGATATCGCAGATACACACGCACACACACACACACACACACAAAACCCTATTTGAACATTTGCATAAAAATGCACACCTAAATATATAAAAATGAATAATCAATATACATTAGTACATAAAATGATACATATATCATGTATAAATTTAGTATGTTACAAAGGAAAAACGAGAAGATACTACAAACTCCTTTCATATAGGTCATATATATAATTGTAAAGCGCATACAGATGATTATCAATCGTGATAGGCGCTATATAAATCGAGAATATTATCATTATTATATATATGAGCCCATGTACTGAAACAAAACTGTGTACGGTTTTAACATGTGTACGCACACGTCGGGACTCCACCCCTGTAAGCATATCGTACAGACTGGCGTGAACCCCCCCCCCCCCCCCCATGGGTACGTACTTTGTAGATGGTTCCATACCTTTAGTCTTGCTGAGGGGTCCGTACAATAGCATAAGGAGACGAGCCTGATGCACCATGGGATATGGTTTAAGGATGAAATGCAGCCACAGGGCCAGATCTTCCAGAGGCACATTGATCCTCTAAAATACAATAGTGCCAAATACTACTAGGGTCCTCGAAGGGCCAAATTCTAATACTATGCCAGTCTTGTTTTTACTAAAGAGCTTGAAAGTAATCTTATTTGCCAGCTAGCATGCCTTTCGTCTTGCTGAGGGGTCTGTAGCCTACAAGAGCATGAGGAGACGAGCCTGATGCACCATGGGATATGGTTTGACTTTTAGGATGAAGTGCAGCCACATTGCTTAGAGTTACATTGCTCTAATATGACTCCTTGAAGTGCCAAGTTCTGATACTAGGCCATAGTTTTGTTTTTCACTGAAGAGCTTGAATGTAATCTTATTTGCCAGCTAGCATACCTTTAGTCTTGCTGAGGGGTCCATACAACAGCATGAGGAGACGAGTCTGATGCACCATGGGATATGGTTTGAGGATGAAGTGCAGCCACATGGCTAGATCTTCCAGAGAGTCACATTGGTCCAGGATGACTCCTCGAAGGGCCAAGTCCTAAATACTAGGCCATAGTTTTGTTTTTACCGAAGAGCTTGAATGTAATCTTATTTGCCAGCTAGCATACATGTACCTTTTGTCTTGCTGAGGGGTCCGTACAACAGCATGAGCAGCCGAGCCTGATGCACCATGGGATATGGTTTGAGGATGAAGTGCAGCCACATGGCCAGATCTTCCAGAGAGTCGCATTGGTCCAGGATAACTCCTCGCAAGAAAGACCTGACTTCCATCTCTTGGCCGATGTTTTCACCGGGCTTCCCCGTCATCACATTGGCTATTAGTAGAAAAAACAACAACATCATAACAGATTGGACATAGAAAGAACAACAACTACATAACAGATTGGACATAGGAAAAACAACAACATCATAGAAGATTGGACATTACTTTGACTATAATATTACTGCATGGATCTGACTAAAGAAAAGCATGTTATGAACTCCATGCATGTACTTCAGATAATATAATAATAGTGCATTTACATAGCGCATTTTCCATCTCAAATATTCAAAAGCACTGTAGGTCCAAATTATGAGAAAATGATGATTCTTGGTTGTGGAGGGTTAGAGGTAGTTTATTCCAAAGCTTGAGTGCTGCCGAAGCAAAGGCTGTCTTTCCTCCCATCCTTTCACAAAGATGTTCAGGAACTGGCCGTAGCAAAAGTTGTTTGATCTCTTAAATCTACATTGTACATGTAAGTTTGAAGTCTAGGAAGATATAAATTAAAAGTACTCACCCATTTTGAGGAGAAGGTTCTTGCTGTCTATTACAGCAAAGTAAGCTCTCTGGCATTCCCTCTCCTCCCAGCCCTTCACAAAGATGTTCAGGAACTGGCCGTAGCAAAAGTTGACTCTTAGCGACTCTATCTCCACATGAGATGTCAACTGAGGTAATAGAAGTAACGATACAAATGTATGAAACGGTACAAACAGAGATTCTAAAGATTATGCATGACTTATATAGACATTATCAACATCTCAATACAAGTTATCTCTCTTCTATAAACCCCTTCCCAAAAGATATTCAGAAGTTGGCCATAGCAAAAGTTGACTCGTAGCCATCTCAACGTAAGATGTCAACTGAGGTAATAAAAGTAACAAATTATTATTTTTGTTATTATCAACCGTAAAAAATACAATCAGGTATCAAGTTTTGTGAAAATCCGTCTAGAGATATCGCGAAAAACAAGACATTTTCGCATATATAATGAGCCATGTGACCTTTGACCTCATGACCCCAAAATATAACCACTTCATCTATGGCTCATTAAGATATATACATCTACCAAGTTTGGTGATATTACGCCAATTAGTTCTTGAGATATCGCGATAACGATAAAGAGACGTATGTACGGACGTACAACTCGTAAACATAATGCCTCTGGCCACTCCGCTGCAGAAGCATTAAATGTTTTTTATTACCTCTTTAAACAATGTTTCCATGATTTTCAGTCTCTCCTTTGTTGGGAAAATGCAAGTAGAGCGTTTCATCAGCAGACCTACATGTATAGAGAAAATACAATCAAATTTGTAAGTATTTGGATCAGGTATAATCATACAAATTTCACATCACTCACTTTGGTAATTAATACAAATTCTTTACAATTCTTTCGACAATATCATGGACTTAACTAAATAATGTACTTGTATTTTAAAAGCAGAATTATAGAATTATATACAATATACATCTGCATATCTGAACTATAGCTAGATACGTTTATTCAAAGCATGTACATAGATCTAGTGTGCGGTGAGCTTAACACATACCAAGGTCCTTGAAGCGATGACACAGATCGACTTTCCTCTTCTTGTTTTTAGTTGTTGAGTGACCAGGGGCTATAAGACGCATCAAAGCTGGCTTGGTCAAGTTGTACGCCATCACATTATCTCGCAGTGACTTGGAAACAAGGGTGAGGAAGCTCAGATCTGGAACTTAATTTGAGGTAAAAATTAACATTAACAAATTTGATTATAAATGTGCATAAAAGACAGAAGTCGACTTTCTTTTTTTTTGTATTTGTCGAGTAACCAGGGGCAGTGAGACGCAGCAAAGCAGGCTTGGTCAGGTTGTACGCCATCACATTATCTCGTAGTGACTTGGAAACAAGGGTGAGGAAGCTCAGATCTGGTACTAAATTTGAGATAAAAATTAACATTAACAAATTTGATTATAAATGTGCGAAAAGGACAGAGGTTGACTTTCTTCTTCTTGTTCTAATTAGTTGAGTAACCAGGGGCAATGAGATGACACAGATCAACTTTCCTTTGAGATAAAATGAACATTACCAAATTTATATAAATATGCATAAAGGACAGAGGTCAACTTGGAACTGCACGTGAACAAGATAAAATGAGATAAAAATGAGATAAACTTTCGAAATTATTCATGAGTAAAAAGGTAGAATGGAGTAATATCCACAAGGGAGATTGGACCATGTGATAGAACGGTTCCTTGACCTCAACTATCATCAGATATCTTGCATTTATTAATTATTAGTCAATTATATCATCTGTCAACAATCACAAAACACATTATTTGGTTACATACTTGATAGCTTGGAGAAGATGTTGAAGATGATTTCTTGAGGTAGAATGGAGAAGTATCCCAGCTGAGATTGGGACATGTGATCGCACAGTTCTTGTGCCTCAACTTTCATCTGCAATCTCTTGCTCCTTCGACATAAAGACATCTTGCCACATGTTGGTGATGATAGCACCTCCATCATGCAGGATCTTCAGGAAATAAATAAAGAAAATTAATTTAGCTATGTTAATAGACTAGGGCCCCATTGCAGTTCTAAAGAAACACAATTGATTGTAAGTCAGATCATGTTACCAAAATCGTGAATCTGATTGGTTGAAATGCGCAAATTTCCTGACTTACAATTGATTGCAATTTGCAACTTACAGCCGATTACAATGGGGCCTAGATCTTATTCAAAATCAAAATTGCGCTTGGACTTTCAATTTCCTTCCCTATTTCCTTCAACGCAAAACTTTGTGTCTTCCCACTAAACCTAAGAAAGTGGCGATACAAGTGATTCCATGGTTTCAGATTTACTTCAATTGGTAGATCTTCAAAACACAATTCAATGAAATATTTGACATTATTCAAAATCAGTCATGGTGAGTAATTATTTAGACTGTACAAAGCCATACTTATGAATAATAAATAATGATGCTCTAACTCTAAGACTTGTGTCTTCTAACTTAGTTTTAAACTCTCTGCTGCATCGTCTTGTTCCATTATTTTGTTTAGGATGTTTAAGGATGGAATTCTCATCAAAAGGTTAAAGGGGTAGTTTAGTTTTGGTAGAGAGGGCGCTGCACATCACAATTTTTTTGTGAGGTAATGAAAAACTGAGTGTCGAATTTGAGAGAACATGCAATTTTAATGGCAGAATAAACTTTATTTGGTCAAAATCGACCCAGAAACGGCTGAAATATCAATAAATATATCTGATCTTATAATTATTTGGGGCCCAAATAATTAGACGATTTTTTCAAAAAATAAAAAAAATGCTTGAACTTTTTCAAAAATTTTCAAAAGCGTTTTTTAAATAGTTGTTGATGATCTCTCTATTTAATCATTTTTTCAATAAAACATCACATGCATAATTTTGTATGAAAAATTGTTGAAACCAATGCCTCTTAAGAAAGCGCCCTCTTGTGTTTCAATGGCTCTTTTTTAATGATAACGGGCTTTTTACTTAGTCATTTGTAATTTTGTATACCTTTCGAGCATGGTGGAGTTATAACTATTAGTTTATAATGTTACTGTCCAGGTTTGGTTACTCAAGTTCAGCCTTACCAAAACTAAACTACCCCTTTAAATTTAGCTTGGGTTAAATTTAACCCACCACTTTATGGAGCGCTGCACGTCAAACAATGCGCGTTTATTTCAAAATGAGAGCTTGTTGCTAGATGCACTCATCCTTCACAAATGCCATTTAACAAAACCTATGAATAAACCATTGCGCCCGACGCTTAATTTTTATGCTAAACTGGCAGGAAACAAAGTATTTAAAAGTATGAAGAAACAATTATCGTTGATTTTGCCAGATTTATTTGACTTTTCATCTAAATGATATGGATTCATCTTGCTGGGAAACCTCCATACCTCCGCTGTCGAAACCAAGTGTAGGAAGTGCTAATTGAATAAAGAATAAGATAAAGATAAATGCCAAGGGAGACCACATGGTTACCATGGCAAAGCGTTAATTACCCGGCTTTCCATAACAATAAGTGGGTTAAATTTAACCCACTTCTAATGTAAAACGATGCGAAAGACGCATTTTAGCACCGTGCTAAATTGAACCTTTTGATGAAAATTCCATCCTAATAATAGTCTACTGAATCCGGGTTGTATTATTTGAAAAGAAACTAATAGTTAAATGATTCTCACATTTGAAAAACAAAATCTAACAAGTAAGATTTACAAACCACACTTTCTGTAAGACTGTAGAGTGTAGTACTCATACTATGTCTCGAGTCATAGACATAGTACTACTAGAGTAGCTACTGTTAGTGTTTGGCCAATGTATTGTATATTTGTAGGTCTATCTAAGTTAGATGTGAAGCAACTTCATAATAATTATAAATGACTAAGAAGTAAAAAGAGCAACAAAACAATAAATTACAAGGTCTTACAAATTAATTTTCAAGTCATCAGCCCCTCAAGCCTCATCATTGCCTCATGGGAGTCATGAAAATTAATTGTTTTATAATTTTAAAGAACATTGTCATTGAGTCTTAATTCTTAAAATCATCAGCATGATCAGTGTCTGTGATCAGGGTCACAGACATGGCCGGAGATTATGCAACAAACAGCAACACTTTCAATTTCACTTTTAATGTTCAATTTATATTCAGTCACTTTGTCTCTGTCTTTTAAATCAATTGTGAATGTCTTTGTATTTTAGAAATTGCACGATGCTCTTGACTTTGTTAATTAACATTGTTATTGTCTGTATTTTATTGAGTCAATATCAATAATGATAATTGGATGACAAATCATTTTGAATAAGTCAAATGTTGTAAATTATTTTATTGGATTTGCAGTATGAATTATTGTCTATACTCTATTTGAGAACTACACATCAAAATTTGAAGTTACACTTAACTTACAGTTACATTTGATGATTTGAGTTACAAACTACAAACATATTCACAACATATCTTTTGTCACACTCACGTCACATTTTGCACTGCCACTGCAGTCTGCAGTCTTGTTACTTTAATTAAAGTTTTCTAGTTAATAAACTAAAATGAGGCAATCACCAAATATCACTATTTAACAGTTAATCAGATGATTTTGAAATGCCACTCACGATCGGATCCCAATTTCCAGGCAATGGTAAAACTAACTTACTAAGTAATAATGCCAATGCAATGCGCAGGGATGCTCAGCTCAGCGGGGTGTCAAACTGGACCGTGCCCAGGAGTTGCGGCGCTACGACCAGCTCAAGACTGGTGTCGAGTCAATAAATGCGGCACCAAAATTATAAGTGAAAATATTCCCCAAAATGAAGAACACCTTGTTTTTGCGAGCTCCTCTCTCTATATTGATCGTCACTATCCCAACTATGAAACTCTCTTGAAAGTACAAGAAAGGATAAACTTATTTTCTCAAATAGGCAGAGCATTTAAAAAGGCGGTGCATTTGAAATTTGTTTGAGAAACAGCTGACAAAATCCTTAATCGATACTCCCGATATCAATCGATATACGGTATCGGTAGTAGTCGAGCGATTTAATTTTTGTTTTTGTTTTGCTTTTCTTCTTTCTTTTAGTTTTATGATTTCATAATTGAATGGAACTCATCATAACTGGATGTTCACACTTGGTAGATGAAACTCACATCAGGCAATTGTATATTGTTAGGATCAACCAAAAACACCTAGTGGCTGGGGGCTTCTACTAGACAAAACACATTACATTTACAGTACTTCACTGTAATGTACCTTGAAATGTCATGAGTAATATATGATTATTTTAAAGGTACTATTATTGTATTATAGAAAAATTTGAAGGGAATATAAACCTTTAGTAAGTGCTAGTTTTTTTAAGTTTTTAAAATTTGTTATGTGTGTGTTGAGTTACTTATCAGGGGCGTTGATCCGTTTTTGCGATTGGGGGGGGGGGGGGGGGTGGGGCGAAAATTTGAAACATTTTCCAGAGTGACCACTGAGAGAGCTAAAAGCCCCCACATTGGCATGCCTGGTTTTATTATGCGCTCATTAAAAGTGTCTTGATGGCTCGAAGACCCCGACTTTGGGCACCAATAATGGGGGTCCAGGGGCCGGAGACCCCGGAAGCTTTTTCAGACATTTGCATCTCCTATCATGGGTGTTAAAATTGTATAAAACAGTGAACCTACTCGTAACGTATTTTTAAAGGGGCATAGCGAGGAAAAGATTGAGCCTTGCATGAGATCCCATGAGATGGATCCACGTGATCCTGTATACTATAGAGTCATCGATAGCCTATA
>JBAMJV010003330.1:0-81494 GCA_037951105.1 Echinarachnius parma | reverse complement strand
GCCGATATTAGCGGCAAGTTGTTGTGATCTTACTGTTTTAAATTGTCCGTACTGGTCGATAGAGAAAAATCGCTCACTTCGCACATACATTGTATACCGCTTGGCAGGGTATGGGGGGAGGGGGGGGGTAGTTTCAATTGTCATTTTATTCTCGCTCGACAAAATTTACAGCTAGTGAGATATATCAAATTAAAGAGGAAGACCTCCTCTTTCACGTGGTATATGCCGATATTAGCGGCAAGTTGTTGTGATCTTACTGTTTTAAATTGTCCGTACTGGTCGATAGAGAAAAATCGCTCACTTCGCACATACATTGTATACCGCTTGGCAGGGTATGGGGGGGGGGGGGGGGGTAGTTTCAATTGTCATTTTATTCTCGCTCGACAAAATTTACAGCTAGTGAGATATATCAAATTAAAGAGGAAGACCTCCTCTTTCACGTGGTATATGCCGATATTAGCGGCAAGTTGTTGTGATCTTACTGTTTTAAATTGTCCGTACTGGTCGATAGAGAAAAATCGCTCACTTCGCACATACATTGTATACCGCTTGGCAGGGTATGGGGGGGGGGGGGGGTAGTTTCAATTGTCATTTTATTCTCGCTCGACAAAATTTACAGCTAGTGAGATATATCAAATTAAAGAGGAAGACCTCCTCTTTCACGTGGTATATGCCGATATTAGCGGCAAGTTGTTGTGATCTTACTGTTTTAAATTGTCCGTACTGGTCGATAGAGAAAAATCGCTCACTTCGCACATACATTGTATACCGCTTGGCAGGGTATGGGGGGGGGGGGGGGTAGTTTCAATTGTCATTTTATTCTCGCTCGACAAAATTTACAGCTAGTGAGATATATCAAATTAAAGAGGAAGACCTCCTCTTTCACGTGGTATATGCCGATATTAGCGGCAAGTTGTTGTGATCTTACTGTTTTAAATTGTCCGTACTGGTCGATAGAGAAAAATCGCTCACTTCGCACATACATTGTATACCGCTTGGCAGGGTATGGGGGGGGGGGGGGTAGTTTCAATTGTCATTTTATTCACGCTCGACAAAATTTACAGCTAGTGAGATATATCAAATTAAAGAGGAAGACCTCCTCTTTCACGTGGTATATGCCGATATTAGCGGCAAGTTGTTGTGATCTTACTGTTTTAAATTGTCCGTACTGGTCGATAGAGAAAAATCGCTCACTTCGCACATACATTGTATACCGCTTGGCAGGGTATGGGGGGGGGGGGGGGGTAGTTTCAATTGTCATTTTATTCTCGCTCGACAAAATTTACAGCTAGTGAGATATATCAAATTAAAGAGGAAGACCTCCTCTTTCACGTGGTATATGCCGATATTAGCGGCAAGTTGTTGTGATCTTACTGTTTTAAATTGTCCGTACTGGTCGATAGAGAAAAATCGCTCACTTCGCACATACATTGTATACCGCTTGGCAGGGTATGGGGGGGGGGGGGGGTAGTTTCAATTGTCATTTTATTCTCGCTCGACAAAATTTACAGCTAGTGAGATATATCAAATTAAAGAGGAAGACCTCCTCTTTCACGTGGTATATGCCGATATTAGCGGCACGTTTTTGTGATCTTACTGTTTTAAATTGTCCGTACTGGTCGATAGAGAAAAATCGCTCACTTCGCACATACATTGTATACCGCTTGGCAGGGTATGGGGAGGGGGGGGGGGGGGTAGTTTCAATTGTCATTTTATTCTCGCTCGACAAAATTTACAGCTAGTGAGATATATCAAATTAAAGAGGAAGACCTCTTCTTTCACGTGGTATATGCCGATATTAGCGGCAAGTTGTTGTGATCTTACTGTTTTAAATTGTCCGTACTGGTCGATAGAGAAAAATCGCTCACTTCGCACATACATTGTATACCGCTTGGCAGGGTATGGGGGGGGGGGGGTAGTTTCAATTGTCATTTTATTCTCGCTCGACAAAATTTACAGCTAGTGAGATATATCAAATTAAAGAGGAAGACCTCCTCTTTCACGTGGTATATGCCGATATTAGCGGCAAGTTGTTGTGATCTCACTGTTTTAAATTGTCCGTACTGGTCGATAGAGAAAAATCGCTCACTTCGCACATACATTGTATACCGCTTGGCAGGGTATGGGGGGGGGGGTAGTTTCAATTGTCATTTTATTCTCGCTCGACAAAATTTACAGCTAGTGAGATATATCAAATTAAAGAGGAAGACCTCCTCTTTCACGTGGTATATGCCGATATTAGCGGCAAGTTGTTGTGATCTTACTGTTTTAAATTGTCCGTACTGGTCGATAGAGAAAAATCGCTCACTTCGCACATACATTGTATACCGCTTGGCAGGGTATGGGGGGGGGGGGGTAGTTTCAATTGTCATTTTATTCTCGCTCGACAAAATTTACAGCTAGTGAGATATATCAAATTAAAGAGGAAGACCTCTTCTTTCACGTGGTATATGCCGATATTAGCGGCAAGTTGTTGTGATCTTACTGTTTTAAATTGTCCGTACTGGTCGATAGAGAAAAATCGCTCACTTCGCACATACATTGTATACCGCTTGGCAGGGTATGGGGGGAGGGGGGGGGGGTAGTTTCAATTGTCATTTTATTCTCGCTCGACAAAATTTACAGCTAGTGAGATATATCAAATTAAAGAGGAAGACCTCCTCTTTCACGTGGTATATGCCGATATTAGCGGCAAGTTGTTGTGATCTTACTGTTTTAAATTGTCCGTACTGGTCGATAGAGAAAAATCGCTCACTTCGCACATACATTGTATACCGCTTGGCAGGGTATGGGGGGGGGGGGGGGTAGTTTCAATTGTAATTTTATTCTCGCTCGACAAAATTTACAGCTAGTGAGATATATCAAATTAAAGAGAAAGACCTCCTCTTTCACGTGGTATATGCCGATATTAGCGGCAAGTTGTTGTGATCTTACTGTTTTAAATTGTCCGTACTGGTCGATAGAGAAAAATCGCTCACTTCGCACATACATTGTATACCGCTTGGCAGGGTATGGGGGGGGGGGGGTAGTTTCAATTGTCATTTTATTCTCGCTCGAAAAAATTTACAGCTAGTTAGATATATCAAATTAAAGAGGAAGACCTCCTCTTTCACGTGGTATATGCCGATATTAGCGGCAAGTTGTTGTGATCTTACTGTTTTAAATTGTCCGTACTGGTCGATAGAGAAAAATCGCTCACTTCGCACATACATTGTATACCGCTTGGCAGGGTATGGGGGGGGGGGGGTAGTTTCAATTGTCATTTCATTGTCGCTCGACAAAATTTACAGCTAGTGAGATATATCAAATTAAAGAGGAAGACCTCCTCTTTCACGTGGTATATGCCGATATTAGCGGCAAGTTGTTGTGATCTTACTGTTTTAAATTGTCCGTACTGGTCGATAGAGAAAAATCGCTCACTTCGCACATACATTGTATACCGCTTGGCAGGGTATGGGGAGGGGGGGGTAGTTTCAATTGTCATTTTATTCTCGCTCGACAAAATTTACAGCTAGTGAGATATATCAAATTAAAGAGGAAGACCTCCTCTTTCACGTGGTATATGCCGATATTAGCGGCAAGTTGTTGTGATCTTACTGTTTTAAATTGTCCGTACTGGTCGATAGAGAAAAATCGCTCACTTCGCACATACATTGTAAACCGCTTGGCAGGGTATGGGGGGGGGGGGGGGGTAGTTTCAATTGTCATTTTATTCTCGCTCGACAAAATTTACAGCTAGTGAGATATATCAAATTAAAGAGGAAGACCTCCTCTTTCACGTGGTATATGCCGATATTAGCGGCAAGTTGTTGTGATCTTACTGTTTTAAATTGTCCGTACTGGTCGATAGAGAAAAATCGCTCACTTCGCACATACATTGTATACCGCTTGGCAGGGTATGGGGGGGGGGTAGTTTCAATTGTCATTTTATTCTCGCTCGACAAAATTTACAGCTAGTGAGATATATCAAATTAAAGAGGAAGACCTCCTCTTTCACGTGGTATATGCCGATATTAGCGGCAAGTTGTTGTGATCTTACTGTTTTAAATTGTCCGTACTGGTCGATAGAGCAAAATCGCTCACTTCGCACATACATTGTATACCGCTTGGCAGGGTATGGGGGGGGGGGGTGTAGTTTCAATTGTCATTTTATTCTCGCTCGACAAAATTTACAGCTAGTGAGATATATCAAATTAAAGGGGAAGACCTCCTCTTTTACGTGGTATATGCCGATATTAGCGGCAAGTTGTTGTGATCTTACTGTTTTAAATTGTCCGTACTGGTCGATAGAGAAAAATCGCTCACTTCGCACATACATTGTATACCGCTTGGCAGGGTATGGGGGGGGGGGGGGTAGTTTCAATTGTCATTTTATTCTCGCTCGACAAAATTTACAGCTAGTGAGATATATCAAATTAAAGAGGAAGACCTCCTCTTTCACGTGGTATATGCCGATATTAGCGGCAAGTTGTTGTGATCTTACTGTTTTAAATTGTCCGTACTGGTCGATAGAGAAAAATCGCTCACTTCGCACATACATTGTATACCGCTTGGCAGGGTATGGGGGGGGGGGGGGGGTAGTTTCAATTGTCATTTTATTCTCGCTCGACAAAATTTACAGCTAGTGAGATATATCAAATTAAAGAGGAAGACCTCCTCTTTCACGTGGTATATGCCGATATTAGCGGCAAATTGTTGTGATCTTACTGTTTTAAATTGTCCGTACTGGTCGATAGAGAAAAATCGCTCACTTCGCACATACATTGTATACCGCTTGGCAGGGTATGGGGGGGGGGGGGGGGTAGTTTCAATTGTCATTTTATTCTCGCTCGACAAAATTTACAGCTAGTGAGATATATCAAATTAAAGAGGAAGACCTCCTCTTTCACGTGGTATATGCCGATATTAGCGGCAAGTTGTTGTGATCTTACTGTTTTAAATTGTCCGTACTGGTCGATAGAGAAAAATCGCTCACTTCGCACATACATTGTATACCGCTTGGCAGGGTATGGGGGGGGGGGGGGGGGTAGTTTCAATTGTCATTTTATTCTCGCTCGACAAAATTTACAGCTAGTGAGATATATCAAATTAAAGAGGAAGACCTCCTCTTTCACGTGGTATATGCCGATATTAGCGGCAAATTGTTGTGATCTTACTGTTTTAAATTGTCCGTACTGGTCGATAGAGAAAAATCGCTCACTTCGCACATACATTGTATACCGCTTGGCAGGGTATGGGGGGGGGGGGGGGGGTAGTTTCAATTGTCATTTTATTCTCGCTCGACAAAATTTACAGCTAGTGAGATATATCAAATTAAAGAGGAAGACCTCCTCTTTCACGTGGTATATGCCGATATTAGCGGCAAGTTGTTGTGATCTTACTGTTTTAAATTGTCCGTACTGGTCGATAGAGAAAAATCGCTCACTTCGCACATACATTGTATACCGCTTGGCAGGGTATGGGGGGGGGGGGGTAGTTTCAATTGTCATTTTATTCTCGCTCGACAAAATTTACAGCTAGTGAGATATATCAAATTAAAGAGGAAGACCTCCTCTTTCACGTGGTATATGCCGATATTAGCGGCAAATTGTTGTGATCTTACTGTTTTAAATTGTCCGTACTGGTCGATAGAGAAAAATCGCTCACTTCGCACATACATTGTATACCGCTTGGCAGGGTATGGGGGGGGGGGGGTAGTTTCAATTGTCATTTTATTCTCGCTCGACAAAATTTACAGCTAGTGAGATATATCAAATTAAAGAGGAAGACCTCCTCTTTCACGTGGTATATGCCGATATTAGCGGCAAGTTGTTGTGATCTTACTGTTTTAAATTGTCCGTACTGGTCGATAGAGAAAAATCGCTCACTTCGCACATACATTGTATACCGCTTGGCAGGGTATGGGGGGGGGGGGGTAGTTTCAATTGTCATTTTATTCTCGCTCGACAAAATTTACAGCTAGTGAGATATATCAAATTAAAGAGAAAGACCTCCTCTTTCACGTGGTATATGCCGATATTAGCGGCAAGTTGTTGTGATCTTACTGTTTTAAATTGTCCGTACTGGTCGATAGAGAAAAATCGCTCACTTCGCACATACATTGTATACCGCTTGGCAGGGTATGGGGGGGGGGGGGGGTAGTTTCAATTGTCATTTTATTCTCGCTCGACAAAATTTACAGCTAGTGAGATATATCAAATTAAAGAGGAAGACCTCCTCTTTCACGTGGTATATGCCGATATTAGCGGCAAATTGTTGTGATCTTACTGTTTTAAATTGTCCGTACTGGTCGATAGAGAAAAATCGCTCACTTCGCACATACATTGTATACCGCTTGGCAGGGTATGGGGGAGGGGGGGGGTAGTTTCAATTGTCATTTTATTCTCGCTCGACAAAATTTACAGCTAGTGAGATATATCAAATTAAAGAGGAAGACCTCCTCTTTCACGTGGTATATGCCGATATTAGCGGCAAGTTGTTGTGATCTTACTGTTTTAAATTGTCCGTACTGGTCGATAGAGAAAAATCGCTCACTTCGCACATACATTGTATACCGCTTGGCAGGGTATGGGGGGGGGGGGGGGTAGTTTCAATTGTCATTTTATTCTCGCTCGACAAAATTTACAGCTAGTGAGATATATCAAATTAAAGAGGAAGACCTCCTCTTTCACGTGGTATATGCCGATATTAGCGGCAAGTTGTTGTGATCTTACTGTTTTAAATTGTCCGTACTGGTCGATAGAGCAAAATCGCTCACTTCGCACATACATTGTATACCGCTTGGCAGGGTATGGGGGGGGGGGGGGTAGTTTCAATTGTCATTTTATTCTCGCTCGACAAAATTTACAGCTAGTGAGATATATCAAATTAAAGAGGAAGACCTCCTCTTTCACGTGGTATATGCCGATATTAGCGGCACGTTTGTGTGATCTTACTGTTTTAAATTGTCCGTACTGGTCGATAGAGAAAAATCGCTCACTTCGCACATACATTGTATACCGCTTGGCAGGGTATGGGGGGGGGGGGGGGGGGGGTAGTTTCAATTGTCATTTTATTCTCGCTCGACAAAATTTACAGCTAGTGAGATATATCAAATTAAAGAGGAAGACCTCTTCTTTCACGTGGTATTTGCCGATATTAGCGGCAAGTTGTTGTGATCTTAC
Source organism: Echinarachnius parma (assembly GCA_037951105.1). Lineage (NCBI taxonomy): Eukaryota > Metazoa > Echinodermata > Echinoidea > Clypeasteroida > Echinarachniidae > Echinarachnius > Echinarachnius parma. Next base: position 74,331 of record JBAMJV010003330.1, on the reverse strand, counting down.
TGTTTTAAATTGTCCGTACTGGTCGATAGAGAAAAATCGCTCACTTCGCACATACATTGTATACCGCTTGGCAGGGGGGGGGGGGGGGGGTATTTTCAATTGTCATTTTATTCTCGCTCGAAAAAATTTACAGCTAGTTAGATATATCAAATTAAAGAGGAAGACCTCCTCTTTCACGTGGTATATGCCGATATTAGCGGCAAGTTGTTGTGATCTTACTGTTTTAAATTGTCCGTACTGGTCGATAGAGAAAAATCGCTCACTTCGCACATACATTGTATACCGCTGGCAGGGTATGGGGGGGGGGGGGGTAGTTTCAATTGTCATTTTATTCTCGCTCGACAAAATTTACAGCTAGTGAGATATATCAAATTAAAGAGGAAGACCTCCTCTTTCACGTGGTATATGCCGATATTAGCGGCAAGTTGTTGTGATCTTACTGTTTTAAATTGTCCGTACTGGTCGATAGAGAAAAATCGCTCACTTCGCACATACATTGTATACCGCTTGGCAGGGTATGGGGAGGGGGGGGTAGTTTTAAATTGTCATTTATATTCTCTGCTCCGACAAAATTTACAGCTAGTGAGATATATCAAATTAAAGAGGAAGACCTCCTCTTTCACGTGGTATATGCCGATATTAGCGGCAAGTTGTTGTGATCTTACTGTTTTAAATTGTCCGTACTGGTCGATAGAGAAAAATCGCTCACTTCGCACATACATTGTATACCGCTTGGCAGGGTATGGGGGGGGGGGGGGGTAGTTTCAATTGTCATTTTATTCTCGCTCGACAAAATTTACAGCTAGTGAGATATATCAAATTAAAGAGGAAGACCTCCTCTTTCACGTGGTATATGCCGATATTAGCGGCAATTGTTGTGATCTTACTGTTTTAAATTGTCCGTACTGGTCGATAGAGAAAAATCGCTCACTTCGCACATACATTGTATACCGCTTGGCAGGGTATGGGGGGGGGGGGGGGGGGTAGTTCAATTGTCATTTTATTCTCGCTCGACAAAATTTACAGCTAGTGAGATATATCAAATTAAAGAGGAAGACCTCCTCTTTCACGTGGTATATGCCGATATTAGCGGCAAGTTGTTGTGATCTTACTGTTTTAAATTGTCCGTACTGGTCGATAGAGAAAAATCGCTCACTTCGCACATTACATTGTATACCGCTTGGCAGGGTATGGGGGGGGGGGGGGGGTAGTTTCAATTGTCATTTTATTCTCGCTCGACAAAATTTACAGCTAGTGAGATATATCAAATTAAAGAGGAAGACCTCCTCTTTCACGTGGTATATGCCGATATTAGCGGCAAGTTGTTGTGATCTTACTGTTTTAAATTGTCCGTACTGGTCGATAGAGCAAAATCGCTCACTTCGCACATACATTGTATACCGCTTGGCAGGGTATGGGGGGGGGGGGTGTAGTTTCAATTGTCATTTTATTCTCGCTCGACAAAATTTACAGCTAGTGAGATATATCAAATTAAAGAGGAAGACCTCCTCTTTTACGTGGTATATGCCGATATAGCGGCAAGTTGTTGTGATCTTACTGTTTTTAAATTGTCCGTACTGGTCGATAGAGAAAAATCGCTCACTTCGCACATACATTGTATACCGCTTGGCAGGGTATGGGGGGGGGGGGGGGGTAGTTTCAATTGTCATTTTATTCTCGCTCGACAAAATTACAGCTAGTGAGATATATCAATTAAAGAGGAAGACCTCCTCTTTCACGTGGTATATGCCGATATTAGCGGCAAGTTGTTGTGATCTTACTGTTTTAAATTGTCCGTACTGGTCGATAGAGAAAAATCGCTCACTTCGCACATACATTGTATACCGCTTGGCAGGGTATGGGGGGGGGGGGGGTAGTTTCAATTGTCATTTTATTCTCGCTCGACAAAATTACAGCTAGTGAGATATATCAAATTAAAGAGGAAGACCTCCTCTTTCACGTGGTATATGCCGATATTAGCGGCAAATTGTTGTGATCTTACTGTTTTAAATTGTCCGTACTGGTCGATAGAGAAAAATCGCTCACTTCGCACATACATTGTATACCGCTTGGCAGGTATGGGGGGGGGGGGGGTAGTTTCAATTGTCATTTTATTCTCGCTCGACAAAATTTACAGCTAGTGAGATATATCAAATTAAAGAGGAAGACCTCCTCTTTCACGTGGTATATGCCGATATTAGCGGCAAGTTGTTGTGATCTTACTGTTTTAAATTGTCCGTACTGGTCGATAGAGAAAAATCGCTCACTTCGCACATACATTGTATACCGCTTGGCAGGGTATGGGGGGGGGGGGGGGTAGTTTCAATTGTCATTTTATTCTCGCTCGACAAAATTTACAGCTAGTGAGATATATCAAATTAAAGAGGAAGACCTCCTCTTTCACGTGGTATATGCCGATATAGCGGCAAATTGTTGTGATCTTACTGTTTTAAATTGTCCGTACTGGTCGATAGAGAAAAATCGCTCACTTCGCACATACATTGTATACCGCTTGGCAGGGTATGGGGGGGGGGGGGGGGGTAGTTTCAATTGTCATTTTATTCTCGCTCGACAAAATTTACAGCTAGTGAGATATATCAAATTAAAGAGGAAGACCTCCTCTTTCACGTGGTATATGCCGATATTAGCGGCAAGTTGTTGTGATCTTACTGTTTTAAATTGTCCGTACTGGTCGATAGAGAAAAATCGCTCACTTCGCACATACATTGTATACCGCTTGGCAGGGTATGGGGGGGGGGGGGGGGGTAGTTTCAATTGTCATTTTATTCTCGCTCCGACAAAATTTACAGCTAGTGAGATATATCAAATTAAAGAGGAAGACCTCCTCTTTCACGTGGTATATGCCGATATTAGCGGCAAGTTGTTGTGATCTTACTGTTTTAAATTGTCCGTACTGGTCGATAGAGCAAAATCGCTCACTTCGCACATACATTGTATACCGCTTGGCAGGGTATGGGGGGGGGGGGGGGTAGTTTCAATTGTCATTTTATTCTCGCTCGACAAAATTTACAGCTAGTGAGATATATCAAATTAAAGAGGAAGACCTCCTCTTTCACGTGGTATATGCCGATATTAGCGGCACGTTTGTGTGATCTTACTGTTTTAAATTGTCCGTACTGGTCGATAGAGAAAAATCGCTCACTTCGCACATACATTGTATACCGCTTGGCAGGGTATGGGGGGGGGGGGGGTAGTTTCAATTGTCATTTTATTCTCGCTCGACAAAATTTACAGCTAGTGAGATATATCAAATTAAAGAGGAAGACCTCTTCTTTCACGTGGTATATGCCGATATTAGCGGCAAGTTGTTGTGATCTTACTGTTTTAAATTGTCCGTACTGGTCGATAGAGAAAAATCGCTCACTTCGCACATACATTGTATACCGCTTGGCAGGGTATGGGGGGGGGGGGGGGGGTAGTTTCAATTGTCATTTTATTCTCGCTCGAAAAAATTTACAGCTAGTTAGATATATCAAATTAAAGAGGAAGACCTCCTCTTTCACGTGGTAATATGCCGATATTAGCGGCAAGTTGTTGTGATCTTACTGTTTTAAATTGTCCGTACTGGTCGATAGAGAAAAATCGCTCACTTCGCACATACATTGTATACCGCTTGGCAGGGTATGGGGGGGGGGGGGGGGGTAGTTTCAATTGTCATTTTATTCTCGCTCGACAAAATTTACAGCTAGTGAGATATATCAAATTAAAGAGGAAGACCTCCTCTTTCACGTGGTATATGCCGATATTAGCGGCAAGTTGTTGTGATCTTACTGTTTTAAATTGTCCGTACTGGTCGATAGAGAAAAATCGCTCACTTCGCACATACATTGTATACCGCTTGGCAGGGTATGGGAGGGGGGGGGGGGTAGTTTCAATTGTCATTTTATTCTCGCTCGACAAAATTTACAGCTAGTGAGATATATCAAATTAAAGAGGAAGACCTCCTCTTTCACGTGGTATATGCCGATATTAGCGGCAAGTTGTTGTGATCTTACTGTTTTAAATTGTCCGTACTGGTCGATAGAGAAAAATCGCTCACTTCGCACATACATTGTATACCGCTTGGCAGGGTATGGGGGGGGGGGGGGGTAGTTTCAATTGTCATTTTATTCTCGCTCGACAAAATTTACAGCTAGTGAGATATATCAAATTAAAGAGGAAGACCTCCTCTTTCACGTGGTATATGCCGATATTAGCGGCAAGTTGTTGTGATCTTACTGTTTTAAATTGTCCGTACTGGTCGATAGAGAAAAATCGCTCACTTCGCACATACATTGTATACCGCTTGGCAGGGTATGGGGGGGGGGGGGGGTAGTTTCAATTGTCATTTTATTCTCGCTCGACAAAATTTACAGCTAGTGAGATATATCAAATTAAAGAGGAAGACCTCCTCTTTCACGTGGTATATGCCGATATTAGCGGCAAGTTGTTGTGATCTTACTGTTTTTAAATTGTCCGTACTGGTCGATAGAGAAAAATCGCTCACTTCGCACATACATTGTATACCGCTTGGCAGGGTATGGGGGGGGGGGGGGGGGTAGTTTCAATTGTCATTTTATTCTCGCTCGACAAAATTTACAGCTAGTGAGATATATCAAATTAAAGAGGAAGACCTCCTCTTTCACGTGGTATATGCCGATATTAGCGGCAAGTTGTTGTGATCTTACTGTTTTATAAATTGTCCGTACTGGTCGATAGAGAAAAATCGCTCACTTCGCACATACATTGTATACCGCTTGGCAGGGTATGGGGGGGGGGGGGGTAGTTTCAATTGTCATTTTATTCTCGCTCGACAAAATTTACAGCTAGTGAGATATATCAAATTAAAGAGGAAGACCTCCTCTTTCACGTGGTATATGCCGATATTAGCGGCAAGTTGTTGTGATCTTACTGTTTAAATTGTCCGTACTGGTCGATAGAGAAAAATCGCTCACTTCGCACATACATTGTATACCGCTTGGCAGGGTATGGGGGGGGGGGGGGTAGTTTCAATTGTCATTTTATTCTCGCTCGACAAAATTTACAGCTAGTGAGATATATCAAATTAAAGAGGAAGACCTCCTCTTTCACGTGGTATATGCCGATATTAGCGGCAAGTTGTTGTGATCTTACTGTTTTAAATTGTCCGTACTGGTCGATAGAGAAAAAATCGCTCACTTCGCACATACATTGTATACCGCTTGGCAGGGTATGGGGGGGGGGGGGGTAGTTTCAATTGTCATTTTATTCTCGCTCGACAAAATTTACAGCTAGTGAGATATATCAAATTAAAGAGGAAGACCTCCTCTTTCACGTGGTATATGCCGATATTAGCGGCAAATTGTTGTGATCTTACTGTTTTAAATTGTCCGTACTGGTCGATAGAGAAAAATCGCTCACTTCGCACATACATTGTATACCGCTTGGCAGGGTATGGGGGGGGGGGGGGGTAGTTTTCAATTGTCATTTTATTCTCGCTCGACAAAATTTACAGCTAGTGAGATATATCAAATTAAAGAGGAAGACCTCCTCTTTCACGTGGTATATGCCGATATTAGCGGCAAGTTGTTGTGATCTTACTGTTTTAAATTGTCCGTACTGGTCGATAGAGAAAAATCGCTCACTTCGCACATACATTGTATACCGCTTGCAGGGTATGGGGGGGGGGGGGGGGTAGTTTCAATGTCATTTTATTCTCGCTCGACAAAATTTACAGCTAGTGAGATATATCAAATTAAAGAGGAAGACCTCCTCTTTCACGTGGTATATGCCGATATTAGCGGCAAGTTGTTGTGATCTTACTGTTTTAAATTGTCCGTACTGGTCGATAGAGCAAAATCGCTCACTTCGCACATACATTGTATACCGCTTGGCAGGGTATGGGGGGGGGGGGGGGGGTGTAGTTTCAATTGTCATTTTATTCTCGCTCGACAAAATTTACAGCTAGTGAGATATATCAAATTAAAGAGGAAGACCTCCTCTTTCACGTGGTATATGTCGATATTAGCGGCAAGTTGTTGTGATCTTACTGTTTTAAATTGTCCGTACTGGTCGATAGAGCAAAATCGCTCACTTCGCACATACATTGTATACCGCTTGGCAGGGTATGGGGGGGGGGGGGGGGGTAGTTTCAATTGTCATTTATCTCGCTCGACAAAATTTACAGCTAGTGAGACATATATCAAATTAAAGAGGAAGACCTCCTCTTTCACGTGGTATATGCCGATATTAGCGGCAAGTTGTTGTGATCTTACTGTTTTAAATTGTCCGTACTGGTCGATAGAGAAAAATCGCTCACTTCGCACATACATTGTATACCGCTTGGCAGGGTATGGGGGGGGGGGGTGGTAGTTTCAATTGTCATTTTATTCTCGCTCGACAAAATTTACAGCTAGTGAGATATATCAAATTAAAGAGGAAGACCTCCTCTTTCACGTGGTATATGCCGATATTAGCGGCAAGTTGTTGTGATCTTACTGTTTTAAATTGTCCGTACTGGTCGATAGAGAAAAATCGCTCACTTCGCACATACATTGTATACCGCTTGGCAGGGTATGGGGGGGGGGGGTAGTTTCAATTGTCATTTTATTCTCGCTCGACAAAATTTACAGCTAGTGAGATATATCAAATTAAAGAGGAAGACCTCCTCTTTCACGTGGTATATGCCGATATTAGCGGCAAGTTGTTGTGATCTTACTGTTTTAAATTGTCCGTACTGGTCGATAGAGAAAAATCGCTCACTTCGCACATACATTGTATACCGCTTGGCAGGGTATGGGGGGGGGGGGGGGGGGTAGTTTCAATTGTCATTTTATTCTAGCTCGACAAAATTTACAGCTAGTGAGATATATCAAATTAAAGAGGAAGACCTCCTCTTTCACGTGGTATATGCCGATATTAGCGGCAAGTTGTTGTGATCTTACTGTTTTAAATTGTCCGTACTGGTCGATAGAGAAAATCGCTCACTTCGCACATACATTGTATACCGCTTGGCAGGGTATGGGGGGGGGGGGGGGGGCAGGTAGTTTTCAATTGTCATTTTATTCTCGCTCGACAAAATTTTACAGCTAGTGAGATATATCAAATTTAAAGAGGAAGACCTCCTCTTTCACGTGGTATATGCCGATAATATTAGCGGCAAGTTGTTGTGATCTTACTGTTTTTAAATTTTCCGTACTGGTCGATTAGAGAAAAATCGCTCACTTCGCACATACAATGTTTGTATACCGCTTGGTTGGGTGTGAAGGGGGGGGGGGGGGTAGTTTCAATTATCATTTTTTTCTCGCTCGACAAAATTTACAGCTAGTGAGATATATCAAATTAAAGAGGAAGACCTCCTCTTTCACGTGATATATGCCGATATTAGCGGCAAGTTGTTGTGATCTTACTGTTTTAAAATTGTCCCGTACTGGTCGATAGAGAAAAATCGCTCACTTCGCACATACATTGTATACCGCTTGGTAGGGTATGGGGGGGGGGTAGTTTCAATTGTCATTTTTTTCTCGCTCGACAAAATGTACAGCTAGTGAGATATATCAAATTGAAAAGGAAGACCCTCCTCTTTCACGTGGTATATGCCACTGTTAGCGGCAAGGTGTTGTTGTGACCCCCCCCCCCCCCCCCCCCCCCGACCAAGCGGCATACTTATATTGTGCGTACTGAGCGATTTTGCTCTACCGACCAATACGGCAAATTTAAAACAATAAGAAAAAACGTATTTTTGCCGCGAACAGTGACAAACACCACGTTAAGATGAGACCTTCTTCTACAAGGTGATATTATGTATATATAAATATATTGCTTGCTGTTAATGTTGTCGAGGCGAGACAACTCCACCAACACCTCACACACACCACACACACACACACACACACCACACACACACACGCACACACACACACACACACCCACACACACACACACACACACACACTCTACACACTAACATTGGTAGTAAATGCTGACCTCATCATACTACTAACAAAACGATTATACTACTACTACTACTACTAATAATAATAATAATACACAACATTTTGTTAGGCGCTTATTACGGCTGTTTCTAATAAGAGCACCATTGTCAGTCTACAATAATTTACAACCAAAACTTATAACAAACACAGAAAGTATCAATCTTTTTTTTTCTCAATAAATCATGCATAATTATAAAAATGAGATCAAACATAAGATCAAACATACAAGGAATATAATGGTGTAAACTAACCGCTTTAAAGATTGTTTTAGGAGTCTCATGGAAATATTAATATTCCTAAATACGTATACCTCGCAGTTGGATGTCAGTGACGCGCATAATTATCATTGGGCAATGATTGACAGCATGGGCGTCGATACTTACGTAATACCTATTCATCAGGGAGATGAATGAATAGATCATCCCCCACTGATGAATGGGTATCAATAACAGATCGACGACCATGATTGACAGCTTGTTAAGCGATATCCTGCCGTACATGATGCCTTTGATGATCGCCGCGGCGGCCGCAGCCCTATACACAGCATTGTAGGTGTCAAGTGCTTCAAGTCTATTGTTGCTTAAAAATACTCGCCCATTACGTCGCATCTATTGTTCACCTAACGATGCGGGCAGCAGAAGCCAGATTGTGCTATAATAAGAGCCATGGCCGTACCAAAGAGCTATTTTCTTGACTGTTACATGTATATTCGATGCCGCCCCGGTATGTAATAAATGTGCGCTTTTGAACAGGATAATTGAATACATGCAATTTTTGTAAAACTGAATAGTAAGCAAATACGATCTTTACGATCGTTTAACTGATTTGGCATAATATTACAACAAATATTGTACTTATTGTTGTAAAGGTATTGTGAAGCCAACATTTGTAAGGTATGTCACGGAAAAAAATCTAAAAATGAAGAATATATAATTACATGAAGTCAGTTTCAGCGATGTTTGGTTATTTTGTTTAGTATTTCGCCCATGCTGCAGTTATTTGTGCGCAGGTCACGTAGGGGTCACGCATAGCGTTGTGGTACTCCGTGGAATCCGTGTGCGAACTGTATCACCGGGTGAATACACGTATAATGCACAATTAACCGTTGGACGACGGTTTATTAGTTGTAGGTCTATAACTCCACGAAAAAGAGATTTCAAGCCCTAATTAATAAATTGTACAGGTATGCTATTAAATGACAATTTCTTTTATATAAGACAATAACCTCGCAACTTTTGAAATTTGGCTTGCAAAAGAGGAACTGTCCATTTAAACCAGCCGTTGCATTTTTTTTTTTAATGCGTCCTCTTTTCAATGATTTACATTTTAAAATATTTTTTGTTTGCGCTTGACAACACTTGAGTTAGCGAAATATTATCAGTGATGCTTTTAATGTTGGCACATTTCTAATTTCGCGCGTATTTGTTTTGCTGAATGAGAAACGCTCGAATTGCGTAAAATGATTATGATACTTTCCTATGAAAAGTTTCAATATGTTATATGAAATATCATTCCGTTTCCTCATGTAAGTAAGAAAGGGATAGTTCAGTTTGGTATAGTGGGCGCTACACAATATAATTTTGTGTGAGGTAATGAAAAATGAGTTTCAAATTCGAAAGAGCATTATAATTTTAATGACAGAATAAACTTCATTTAGGCTAGATCGGTTCAGAAATGGCTGAAATATCCGTAAAGATAACCGTTATTTATTTTTGTTTAGATAGTTGATGATTTTCTCTCTATCTCACTGTTTCAACAAAACATTAAAGGGACTTAGTAACATTGTCCAAATCCTCAAAATAAAATTTTAATTCTAGCGGTTCCCTCATACCTTGTTGTATTCGAATTAACAATAAAATCATGAGACAGGTTTCGGGTTTTTCAAATTTCCATTTCATTACAAAGATATGTACGATCAGATAAGTATTCAGATAAGAAAAACTCCGGTGGAGTTTTGAAACCGTGTACAAAGTGAGTGCAGTGAGTTAGTGAATATCACTTTGCATTTTCGCTCATTACTTGGCCATGCAATGTCCATTTGACTTGAAATTTGCACACAATACCCTGTGGACATGAGGTAACAACAATATACATTGCATCAACCATTCATCACTTTTTGCACTTGCAACAAAGTTACTAGATCCCTTTAATGCAAAATATTTTATTTGAAATGCCTGAAACCGATGAGTGTTTAGAGAGCACCCTCTTGGGTTGTAACGGCTATTTTGGAATGATAGCAGGCTTTTTACTTTTAGTCATTTGTATAATGTTGTATTCATTTCGAGCAGGGTGGAGTTAAAAATATTACTTTGTAACGGTGCATGTTTTGTTTACTAAAATTCAGTTTTACCAAAACTGTACTTTCTTAATACCAGAACTCAACTAGATATGCATTATATATAACACATACTGAAAAATATCTTGGCATTGTTATAAATGATACTCTGAATTGGAAATTCCATTGTCAGGAATTATATAAAGTTTGTAATAAGCTTATAGGTGTGTTACGAAGATCATTTGTTAATTGTCCCCAACATATTCTAAATCAACTGTATGAAGCAGATCACGCTTAGAATAATGTTGTATTGCTTGGGAAAGTCATAGAATTATACTTGCCGTATTCAAAAGCGTTGCATTAGGATGATGTGTAGTGATTGGGAAACCTCATAATTATGAACAATTATTAAATCAAATGGGATTATGTACCTTAGAAAAAAGAAGATTGTACTATAGATTGGTTGCTTGTTATAAATTACAAAATAATTTGATGCTTGTAAACTATACACACAAATTTACATATGCATCGATAGGATTGGAAGAAATTACCATTCATTGAAATTAAACGTACCATTTTCTAGAACAGCTTATTATATGAATTCATTTTATGTAAACAAAGCTCGTGATTGGAATACACTTCCGCAGTATATCATAAATAGCCCTTCCCTTACGTCTTTCAAAAAGGCTCTGAAGTTACATTTACATATTGTATAGCTCTTTTTACTGGTTAATTGAGTGAGTGTAAAACTTCAATATGTTTTAATTGTACAATTGTAACTATCATTAAGCAATAAGCATTCATTTGCTGTTTTATACACTTGTTGTATTTATTGATTGTAATTGTATAATTAGGGAAACATACATTTGTTCGGGCTTCTGCCATTTCTGTTTTCCATTGGCTGTTTTTATATTGTCAATAAACTGAATAAATAAATAAAATCCCTTTCAAATGAGCACATTCACTACAGTCATAGTAGAACGCGGCGGCATCGAACATAAAAGTTAAAACAAATCTCTTTGGTAAAGCACCAGATCCGGTACGGCCATTGATATTAAAATCGATGGGTATAGGCTCTGATTATAGCAGCTTCTGCTGCCCGCATCGTTAGGTGAACAATAGATGCGACGTAATGGGCGAGTAATGAGCAACAATAGACTTGAAGCACTTGACGATTAACCTACAACCGACAACAATGCTGTGTATTGGCGGCCGCCGCGGCGTTCATCAAAAGCATCATGATTGGCAGGATTTCGCTTTACAAACTGTCAATCATTGCCCAATGATATACGCGTCACTGTCAGCCAACTATATGGTTTAAGGATTTAGGAATATGAATATTTCCATGAGAAAGTTCATCACAATCTCTAAACTGGTTGGTATTTTTTTCCAGTTGTATAATGAGGAATTCTAGCGGTTCCCCTTATACCTTGTTGTATTTGCACTAACAATAATACCATGGGGCAGGTTTCATTTTTTTCTATCTTCAAATTATCCTTTTATGACAAGATATTTACGATTGAAGTGTTCAGATGTTAAATTATCCACTGGACCACGAAAACTGTGTACAATATGAGTGCAATGAGTTAGTGAATATCATTTTGCATTTTTGCCCATTACTCGGCCATTTTCACACAAAACATCTCATATAACAACAATAATTGTATCAACCACTCATCACCTTTTGCACATGTTAACACAGTTACTAGATCCCAAACGAGACATGGCAAAGTTAGCCTTTTCACTAAAATTACCTATTAACCATGTAATTCATTGAACCAAACTTTGAGCGAAACTTTAAAAAACACTTCATTTTGAATTATACACCGTAATATTTTGTTTAACCTTTTCGAACAGTCATGATCATGCATTATGTATTATATAGCATTTTGTATAGGCATGATTGTTGTTGGTGTTGATGTTTTTTAGGGCTTGCTTTATTTCTATATATAATTATATTTCATATTATGTTTAGGTATCGGCATTTTATAAGTCAATGACTTCCTGCCAAGATACCTTCCATAAGCTATAGATACAATTACACTCATACTTATTATTATATCTTCTAAATGTTATTTTGTTTATTTGTCATCTTATGAATAATAATAATAATAATAATAAACCATTTTTATATAGCGTTTAATCACAAAAAATAAATTTAAGTCTCTAAGCGCTTATTAGTATACTTTGTATTTGTTGTTTTTATCTGCATATGGAAACAAAAATTGAAACTTGAAACTGTTTACAGATTGATTTGTATAGAACTATATCGGCATGTTTGTTGGTTTGTTTGTACGTTCTTTTTAAATACGGTCATATTAATGGTACAAATGCCCACAATAATCTCTAATTCAGCTGGTGCACAATAAGAACACATACAATTAAACCAAGAATAGGTTATGTATATTTTTTTATATAGCTATTTGTATTATAACATAGAACTGGCCGCTCAAAAATGTGTACTGATTGTGTGTGCCTAAAGAGTTCAAGTTCAAGTCTTATTGTGTTCATTATAACGTTACTTCGTTTCCTAAAATGTATTAAATGAACTTGCTCATAAGTTTCGAATCATTTTAATTAAAGCCTAGCTGCAGTCAAACCTATGTATATTGATAGCCAAAGTAAAACAAGAAAAGTTGCCATAGTACAGAAAGGTTCTTTGTTGGTGTGTTTATATGCAGGTGTCAATTTGCTGGCCACTATACATAATAGGCAGGTAGGCTACTGTATAATACTTTATTGTATTCGATTTGATTTCTCCCCGCTGACATTCATTATATACAATGTTTCGTGTAAAAAAATTAAAAAAACATGTCACCACAAATTGTCACTATTTAAAGTATCGTGAACCTGTATAAGTCGAGTCTAAATGAGAGATAGGCTTTCATCGACGAAAACGACGTTCATTTCGCGCTTTATCAAAGCACCCGACTGTCAAGCCGACTGCATTGTTCACAGATTAACGCCGCGGATAGAGGACGTTGCGTTAACTAGTTTTCTTGTATTAACGTGATTACACGTTTTCTTTTGTCACTATTACAAAATCTACCGAATATGTTCACGAGTATAAAAGGCAGCAGTTCAACGCTCCGTCATCTCATTTGGCCTTTAGTGTCATTAAGATTCGATTTGCTCTCTTCGCGCTCAACAATTTAGCTGCTCATCGTATATTATTCACGTTTTTCTGATTCATTTTGGTGTGCAATCTTCCTATCACGGAGATAATTGTACTTTTCTGTAGTCGATTTTAGTATTAACCACGCACTTTCGAGAAGCGTATCTTTTTTTTTTCTCCCCCTCTTTGACATACTGCAGGAACAATTTGATCTGTTGATGATGACTGGACGTTGTGGAAGCTTGTCGGCGTTTGGAGAACTGGATGCGAGACAGGGGACTGGATATCGGAACAAGGCTGAGCGGTGGCCAAGGGGCATCAGTGGCAAGCAGAACAGGACACGGATTGACACATACGAGTCGAGTATCAACAGACCGGTAATTACATATTGGTTGAATGTATTACATTAAAGGGATAGTTGAGTTCTGGTAAAAAGAGTACAGTTTTGGTCAAACTGAATGTTAGTAACAAAAACCTACACCATTACAATATAAACTAAACATTGTAACTCCACTATGCTCAAAAGGAATACAAAATTACAAACGACTTAGTAAAAAACATGTTATCATAAAAAAGAGCCGTTCAAACTCAAGAGGGCGCTTTCTAAAAAATCATTGGTTTCAACCATTTAAAATAAAATATTGTGCATGTAATGGTTTGTAAAAATAGTGATTAGATAATCAACAACTTTTAAAAACTTCTTTTTAACATTTTTAAAAAGAGGAAGCATTTTTTTTTTAATTTAACGATTGGTTCAAAATTATTGAATACTTGTGGGGCCCCACATTTATATGAAAAATTGTTACGTGTATGGATATTTCAGCCATTTCTGAACTGATTTCGATCAAATACAGTTTTTCTGTCATTAAAATTGTATGCTCTTTCAAATTCGACACTCAGTTTTTAATTTTCTCACACAACAAAACAATGTGTAGCGCCCTCTATACCAAAACTCAACTATCCCTTTGATCTCAAAGTCTATGTTTGTTTTTGGGTTTGGATATTCATAACAGTTGATTGCATCTGGCATTTTTCATATTGTTTGTCACAAAACAATTGTGTGCATCGTTATTGTATCAGTATGCACTTCGCCACTCTCCCAGCACATATTGAGTGTATGGATGAATCAATCAATCCGATTTTCCGACAACACCGTTAGTGCGTTGCAATATCAAAATGATTTTTTTTTGTTCAGCAATCGTTTATTTTGAAATAAATTGTATTATTGGGAAAATACATATAAGACAGAACAACCAGACTGCATGCCAAAATGGGAACATTTGTGTGAGTGTGTTGCCAATTTGAGTTCCCCAAAGGAATAAATGGACATCGCCCAATTATGCTCTAACTTTTAGAGATTATTCCTCTTCATCTCTTCAAGTCTATGAAAGCATCATTTTGACTGGGTTTCATTGTCCTTTAAGCATATAATGTAATGTGTTCATAACTTTCATATAGTCCGTTTTGAGGATTATGATTGGCATGCCTATATATCATTTTTGTTTACATGTATTATTTTAGATCCGTGCAGGGCTACATACTTTATTTCTCAGTATTGATGCCATTTTTAATAAGACGTAACATTGTACATGTAATACATAACGTTTATTTTATACAAAGAGAAATGTGAATATAGTACTCATCCCCCAGGTTTTAGGGAAGGATATATTTGTGTGTGTGTGTGTATCTGTATACGATTGGGAAAGAAAACATTAGTTGTATGAGCTAAGACTTGTTAATTATAACGTTTGTTGTGTAAATTGCGTATGGTCTGGGGTGAGTATTTCTGTATGTATACCGGACCACGTAGTTCCAGTGTAGGCTGGTATTTCTCTGGCTGTTTGTGTGACGTGCACCAAATTGCACCATTTTTTTAAAAATGTTTTTATATAAGGTGCATTAGTGAACAATAGCCCTCAAGAGCATCTTAAAATCATTTGGTTCACAGCAGCTCAAACAAAAGTGCAAAATCTTATCCGTGGGAGGGGGATACCCCCTCCCAAACCCTCCCTATTTGGCTCTGTCTTAGCCCTCGGTAGCTTCGCCCCTCAGGACTCATTCTTGGCAATAGGTTAAGTTGTAGGATCATACATAATGTGGCATATGGTGATGTTGGAACTGTGTATGACGCTAAATATAAATACAATATTTGTGTTTGGGTGCATATTCTATAGTATTTCAATTATTTGTTTTCTTCGTGAAAATAAAATTTCTGGTCAATCAAATCATGAATCTATACTTCGCACAAAAAGTTCCGCAATCGAGGTTTGCGCATTAATAACTTTTCTATTATGTTATTACCATTGATAAATTTGAAATCATTTGAAAGCGTGAATTCTCCCCTTTACATTGATATAACATTTGCTATGAGTATTTCATCATGGAATGTGCATCGCATCCAGATGTAGGGCAAAGTCAAAAGTGAAATGTTCCAAAATGCACTGATTCTGACAACAAAGGGCCTTCCTTTTGTTTGAAGATTAAAATGTGGCTTGAATACCTATTACGTTATTACCATTCATAAATTTGGTATCATTGGAAAGCGTGAATCCTCCTCTTTACATTGATATAACATTTGCTATGGATATTTTATCATGGAATGTGCATTACATCCGAATGTAGGGCAAAGTAAAAATTTAAATGTTGCAAAATGCACTGATTTTGTCAACAGTGTGCCTTCCTTTTGTTTGAAGATTAAAACGTGGCTTGAATGCATGACCACCTCACCCCCATTCAAGCCAAGGAAGGCACTCTGTTGACAAAATCAGTGCATTTTGCAACATTTGCCCTACATTTGGATGCTATGCACATTCCATGATAACATATTCATAGCAAATGTTACATCAATGTAAAGAGGAGGATTCACGCTTTCCAATGATACCAAATTCATGAATGGTAATAACGCAATAAAACAGTTATTAATGTGCAAACCTCGATTGCGGAACTTTTTGTGCGAGGTATAGGTTCGCATCAGATTCCACAATTTCAAGTCCAAACATGCAAACTCCCTACCGTGGGAGGGGGGACCATCCCTCCCACACCATCCCCCCCCGCCACTGAGAGGACAATTGTCTTGGTTTCGAAATATTTCAGCAGGTGGTCTCGGCCGCGAACAAATTGGTCTTGGTCCGGTGAACGGCAAATCATCCCCCAGGACAAAAATCCGGCGCCCGGATCATTTGTGACCTAGGCATTAGATGGATTGTCAAATCGCATGATATCGTAAGAGTATCTTGCGATGCCCGTACGGCACAAAAATCGTACGGCGCCCGGATCATTTGTGACCTAGGTATTAGATGGATTGTCGGTCAGAAAAACCAGATTTGATATGATTATTGGCATTGTAAGCTACGTATAGTTTGATTCTGCGTAGCACTATTTGTTATATTTGTAGCACTATCATTATTACATTTTGTTTTATTTATCCTTTCACAGGTTGCCTACGTTTTCGGAGACAGTCAGTTGCGACCTGTCGTACAGGGGGATGTTGACATCCCGCATCTTCCTGTACGACTCGTCATCAACAGCACACCTGGGGGGACTTGTCATCACATCAGGCAGGAACTGAGGGACTTCAGGGATTTCCAGAGGCCGGATGTCATCTTCCTTTCTGTTGGGACCAACAACATCAACCCGTCTTCGGAGTCCTTCGATGCAGCGTGCGGGCAGTTCCGAGAACTTCTTCAGACAGCCTTGCACATTACTTCCAAGGTAATTCATGTTGTATCAATATTTGTTCAAGTTGAGCAGCTAATATTGCCACATTGTGATATAATCATAATTATGCAAAATAAAATCATAATCATTTCTTTTGTGGTGTATTCGAATGCATATAACAATTCGATATCGATTTTTGTTCTCTATACAGGGTGGCCCAAAAAAAACGGAACGGGGCACTTCCCAAAATATAATACCACAATGTTTATGTTCATCGGATAGGGTGTCTTTTCCAATGAAAAACGATACCAAGAACAGTAATTTTGGTCAGGTCGTTTTTGTTTAAGGACGCTGTGAGTGAGACCATGTCAGGCGCCGATTTATGTCTATTTCGACCTAGTCAATGCCAGTTTAACCGCTCTCCTTGCCCGCAATACCATGTCCATTCTCTCGGCACACGGCTGAGTGCACACTAACAATAGTGCGCGATGCTCGAACGCTATGAACGGCGGTTCGTGCGATTCATCAAGCGCTGGCTCAATACAAATTGACAAAAAAGAGAACCTGACATGGTGTCACTCACAGCGCCATAAAACAAAAACTACACGACCAAATTGACTGTTCTTGGTATCGTTGTTCATTTGAAAAGACACATTTGTTACATTATTTTGGGAAGTGCCCCGTTCCGTTTTTTTTTGGGCCACCCTGTATATATATTATCATACTAAGAAATAATAGCTGTGATACGGAATTATTTGGATGTCAAAATACGTATTATTTTTTTCTTTGCTCTTTTTCAATCACATTATATATTTCCGGTCAGTATCTCGATAGGTATGATTTTGTTATTATGATTAATTAAAACGCATCCTTACGGGATTTTCTAGCACGTTCCCTATATGTTTAAATTAATTAGTACGTTTAATGTTATGAAATTATCCGTGGTCATCGACGTTCATCAAATAAAAATAACAGAAGCGAGAATCATATGTTTTTTACGATTTGGTATTCTTGGGTGCATTCTTGTACAGGTTGTAGCGGTCAGCATCGCACCACGACTTGATTGGAAAGGGAGCTTTGTTGAGAGGTACAACCGCGGATTTGCAAGGATCAGCGCGGAAGAGGGTGCGACATGGTTGGATGTCACCGCAGCTTTCCCGCCTTCCAACAGGAGGCTGTGGGCAAGGGATGGTCTTCATCTCAGCGAGTGCACCGGGATACACCGTCTACTTCGGGCTGTGTACCGTCAGGCGCTGGACATCGTTTCGCTGGACTCATCGGGTAGATCATCAAGACAGGTATCCCCCGCTGCTCGTTCCTATCCCTCTTCTCCTGGCATTCCATCTATTTCCGTTTCTCGGTCTGCTTCCCACCCTTCTCCTGCTTCTCGCCCCCCACCTGCTTCTCACCCTTCTCCTGCTTCTCATCCTCCTCCTGCTTCCCACCCTTCTCCTGCTTCTCGTCCTCCTCCTGCTTCTCATCCTTCTCCTGCTTCCCGCCCTCCTCCTGCTTTTCATCCTTCTCCTGCCTCTCGCCCTCCTCCTGCTTCTCATCCTTCTCCTGCTTCTCACCCTCCTGCTGCTTCCCACCCTTCTCCTGCTTCTCGCCCTTCTCCTGCTTCTCATCCTTCTCCTGCTTCTCGCCCTCCTCCTGCTTCTCGCCCTCCTCCTGCTTCTCATCCTTCTCTTCCTTCTCACCCTTCTCCTGCTTCTCGTCCTCCTCCTGCTTCTCATCCTTCTCCTGCTTCCCGCCCTCCTCCTGCTTCTCATCCTTCTCCTGCCTCTCGCCCTCCTCCTGCTTCTCATCCTTCTCCTGCTTCTCACCCTCCTGCTGCTTCCCACCCTTCTCCTGCTTCTCGCCCTCCTCCTGCTTCTCATCCTTCTCTTCCTTCTCACCCTTCTCCTGCTTCTCGTCCTCCTCCTGCTTCTCATCCTTCTCCTGCTTCCCGCCCTCCTCCTGCTTCTCATCCTTCTCCTGCCTCTCGCCCTCCTCCTGCTTCTCATCCTTCTCCTGCTTCTCGCCCTCCTGCTGCTTCCCACCCTTCTCCTGCTTCTCATCCTTCTCTTCCTTCTCACCCTTCTCCTGCTTCTCGTCCTCCTCCTGCTTCTCATCCTTCTCCTGCTTCTCGCCCTCCTCCTGCTTCTTATCATTATCCTGCTTCTCGCCCTCCGCCTGCTTCTTATCCTTCTCTTGCTTCTCGCCCTCCTCCTGCTTCTCATCCTTCTCCTGCTTCTCACCCTCCTTCTCACCCTCCTGCTGCTTCCCACCCTTCTCCTGCTTTTCGCCCTCCTCCTGCTTCTCATCCTTCTCCTGCCTCTCGCCCTCCTCCTGCTTCTCATCATTCTCCTGCTTCTCGTCCTCCTCCAGCTTCTCATCCTTCTCCTGCTTCCCACCCTTCTGCTTCTCGCCCTCCTGCTGCTTCTCACCCTTCTCCTGCTTCTCATCCTTTTCCTGCTTTTCACCCTTCTCCTGCTTCTCGCCCTCCTCCTGATTCTCACCCTTCTCCTGCTTCTCTTTCTCGTCATTCTCCTTCTCGCGTTCATTCACATCCCACTTTCTACCCTCCTCCTACCCATAGTGTGTTCCCTTCTCCTGCTTTTCGTTCTCGTCCTCGCGTTTCTTTTCATCCAACTGTCTCCCCTCCTCCTATCACCAGTGTATCCCATTTTCCTTATCTTTTCCGTCCTTCTCCTCTTCGCGTTTCTTCCCATCCCACTGTCTCCCCTCCTCCTACCCCAAGTGTATCTCATTCTCCTGCTTCTCTTTCTCGTCATTCTCTTCCTCGCGTTTCTTCCCATCCCACTGTCTCCCCTCCTCCTACCCTCGGTGTATCTCATTCTCCTGCTTCTCGCCCTCCTCCTGCTTCTCATCCTTCTCCTGCTTCTCACCCTCCTCCTGCTTATCCTTCTCCTGCTTCTCGCCCTCCTCCTGTTTCTCATCCTTCACCTGCTTCTCACCCTCCTTCTCACCCTCCTGCTGCTTCCCACCCTTCTCTTCCTTCTCACCCTTCTCCTGCTTCTCGTCCTCCTCCTGCTTCTCATCCTTCTCCTGCTTCCCGCCATCCTCCTGCTTCTCATCCTTCTCCTGCCTCTCGCCCTCCTCCTGCTTCTCATCATTCTCCTGCTTCTCGTCCTCCTCCTGCTTCTCATCCTTCTCCTGCTTCTCGCCCTCCTCCTGCTTCTCATCCTTCTCCTGCTTCTCGCCCTCCTCCTGCTTCTCATCCTTCTCCTGCTTCTCGCCCTCCTCCTGCTTCTCATCCTTCTCCTGCTTCTCATCCTTCTCCTGCTTCCCACCCTTCTCCTGCTTCTCGCCCTCCGCATGCTTCTCACCCTTCTCCTGCTTCCCACCCTTCTCCTGCTTCTCGCCCTCCTGCTGCTTCTCACCCTTCTCCTGCTTCTCATCCTTCTCCTGCTTTTCACCCTTCTCCTGCTTCTCGCCCTCCTGCTGCTTCTCACCCTTCACCTGCTTCTCACCCTTCTCCTGCTTCTCACCCTTCACCTGCTTCTCATCCTCCTCCAGCTTCTCGTCCTCCTCCTGCTTCTCATCCTTCTCCTGCTTCTCACCCTCCTCCTGCTTCCCACCCTTCTCCTGCTTCTCGACCTCCTCCTGATTCTCACCCTTCTCCTGCTTTTGTTTCTCGTCATTCTCCTCCTCGCGTTCATTCACATCCCACTTTCTACCCTCCTCCTACCCCTAGTGTGTACCCTTCTCCTGCTTCTCTTTCTCGACCGTCTCCTCCTCGCGATTCCCACCACCCGTATGTCTCCCCTCCTCCTAGATCCGATGTATCTTATTATCCTGCTTCTCGTTCTCGTCCTCTTCCTCGCGTTTCTTTTCCTCCAACTATCTCCCCTCCTCCTATCACCAGTGTATCTCATTTTCCTTATCTTTTTCGTCCTTCTCCTCCTTGTGTTCCTTCCCATCCCACTGTCTCCCCTCCTCCTACCCCCAGTGTATCTCATTCTCCTGCTTCTCTTTCTCGTCATTCTCCTCCTCGCGTTTCTTCCCATCCAACTGTCTCCCCTCCTCCTCCTACCCTCGGTGTATCTCATTCTCCTGCTTCTCTTTCTCGTCATTCTCCTCCTCGCAGTTCTTCCCATCCGACTGTCTCCCCTCCTCCTCCTACCCCCAGTGTATCTCATTCTCCTGCTTCTCTTTCTCGACCGTCTCCTCCTCGCGATTCCCACCACCCGTATGTCTCCCCTCCTCCTAGATCCGGTGTATCTCATTATCCTGCTTCTCTTTCTCGTCCTCCTCTTCCTCGCGTTTCTTACCATCCGGCTGTCTTCCCTACCCGTACTCCATGTGTCTCGCCTTCTCCCTTTCCTCCTCCTTTTCATAATCGCGTATTTCATTATCCCATTGTGTACCCCCATTTTCAGTATAGTGGACCTCCTCCTCCTTCTCCGTCACCGCTTCCATGTCAAACTAGTATATCTCCTTGTGATGTGTCACCTAATTTTCATCATCATCAACTTCAAACTGCTGCTTCTCGTGTTTCTTCCCCTTGCTGTGGTTTTGGTATGCCATCGATCCCTAGTAACCCATCACGCGTTTCTTCTTCTCCTACCCCTATCCCTCCTTTCAGCCAGTCGTGCTTGAATGTGACATCACTGTATGTACCACAGCTTCTTTCCCAATTCACCAAACCGATTCCGTCCATATATCCACCCGTTCTACCCATGATCATCCCATCTAATTTAGCTCAACACCAGCGTAATTGTGACATCTCTTCACCAATTCTGTCGAATAACCATGAAGAATATTGTCTTGCACCAGATTTTAAACGTGACCTCAATCGTCGCTCATACGCTTCTGTTGTTAAATCTCAATCATCATTCTCTAACACACCACGCACTACATCAAACACCATGCCTTCATCACCATCATTCCCTCGTACTCGTAGGTTTTCTGTCGCCACATCTTCCTCATCATCACCTCGTGATCATGTCGGTAGTCGTATGTCGTCTGTCACCGTATCCTCCTCACCATCACTTCCTCACACACATAGGTCGTATGTCACTTTATCTTCCGCATCATCATCTCGTGATCATGTCGGTAGTCATAGGCCGTCTGTCTCGTCATCTTCCTTATCAGCACCTCATCGTATACATGTAGGTAGTTGTCGGTCGTCTAATACCCCATCTTCCTTATCATCATCACCTAATCGTGCGCACGACGGTAGTCGTATTTCTCCCGTCAACACATCTTCCTCATCGCAATCTTATCATGTTCATGGTGGTAATGGGAAAGATAATGTAACATTGTATTACTCTAATCCAGACAACAAATAAACTACAACAAACAACCAAATTTGCGGTATTCCATGGTTTTAATTTCGAAAAGCATGTCCGAAATTTCAACAATAAATTGAAACAAAAGTACAATTACATCACGCACTTATTATCGTTATTAAGTCCAATAAAGTATGATTCTACTTAGAACACTTAAATTATTTACATGAATTATCAAGTGTTTATTAAGAGCTACCACCTGAGAAAACGGGGGGCCCGGGCCATCATAAATTTATAAACTAAAATATTTCTAGCATGACACTGGCCGCTATTAAACTCTCATATCCTCCACGCGAAGGCGGGAAAATAAAAAATGAATACATGTGCTCCAGCCAGCAGCATATGTACTGCAAAATAATTCAACGAACATGAATTATAACAGACTAGGCGTATACGTCGCAACAAGTATTAGGGTGCAAGGTCAATCGCTGGCTGGACACATGACCTTGGCAGACGAGCGTATAGCCAACAGAACATTAATGAACAACATTTGAGAGGAGCGGGATTGCATGCGTATTATATATCAATCATAATTTCCATTAAACCCCTTATTCTCAAGTGGCACAAAAGCTTAATGAAATAACAATTTCGTGCGTGTATTTATAATTAACAAAAACATAATTTGTGTTGTGGCAAAAAATGCCAATTTCGCCTGGCAGGGGCGAAAAATCCTATTCCAAAAACACCTTGTTAAGAAAAGAATATTATCGTATTCCAAATCAACAAATAATGTAAGGTGAAAGAAAAAGGACCAAAATTCCCCTGCGACCCACGCGAGGCGTGCGATCAAGCAAGCTTCAGGCAATATAAATTAAACTAATTATCTTATCACCCCATAGTTTGTGGTGGTTGGGGTTGGTGGTGGATATTTGTTTCTCTAACTAACATAGATCGACATGCTTTCCAATCAAACAACCATGAACGAATGAATCTCAAAGAAATAAATTTCTGAGTAAAAGTAAATACCATCCCAGAGAGGCAGGAAGCGGTATCAAATTAACTATAAACATCTAAGGCAGGAAAGGGGTTTCCAAAACAACCATCTCAAGTTGAGGAGGATCAACTGATAAGCAACTAAATTGTTATCCATAGTCTAATTATATTTTACAATGCTAGTCTGTTGTTCAGACTGTGAAGCGAGTTATTTTATCACTAGCGAGCAAACCAAATCAAATCCCCCTTAATCCTCCCTGAGCGGGCCCTAAATTCTTGGTTCTGGAGTTAGAGTAACGTGACTTAACACCTTTCATGTCTTGTCGCGTTAAGTTTGATTACTCTAATCCAGACAACAAATAAACTACAACAAACAACCAAATTTGCGGTATTCCATGGTTTTAATTTCGAAAAGCATGTCCGAAATTTCAACAATAAATTGAAACAAAAGTACAATTACATCACGCACTTATTATCGTTATTAAGTCCAATAAAGTATGATTCTACTTAGAACACTTAAATTATTTACATGAATTATCAAGTGTTTATTAAGAGCTACCACCTGAGAAAACGGGGGGCCCGGGCCATCATAAATTTATAAACTAAAATATTTCTAGCATGACACTGGCCGCTAATAAACTCTCATATCCTCCACGCGAAGGCGGGAAAATAAAAAATGAATACATGTGCTCCAGCCAGCAGCATATGTACTGCAAAATAATTCAACGAACATGAATTATAACAGACTAGGCGTATACGTCGCAACAAGTATTAGGGTGCAAGGTCAATCGCTGGCTGGACACATGACCTTGGCAGACGAGCGTATAGCCAACAGAACATTAATGAACAACATTTGAGAGGAGCGGGATTGCATGCGTATTATATATCAATCATAATTTCCATTAAACCCCTTATTCTCAAGTGGCACAAAAGCTTAATGAAATAACAATTTCGTGCGTGTATTTATAATTAACAAAAACATAATTTGTGTTGTGGCAAAAAATGCCAATTTCGCCAAACGGAAAGGCAAAACCGCCATTCCGCCGCCACAAAACAAAAGTGTCACTACCTGATAGCCCGTTGCCATCTGCACGTCATGAAATTAATGACCAGTTTATAGTGGCTACACTATCGAATTACTCAAGCCAAATTGGCTTCTGAAGCGGGCCAAATATCATGGATTGTACTGGTATAAACCATGCGAGTTCGATGTGAGACAGTAATCGTCTCACGTGTTCGCTAAGTGTCCACGTCCGAACCGCCGGACATAATCCCCCGAGCAGACACGCGAATCCCTCGAGCCCGCAATCCAGACCGAGCGATATTACCTGCAACGACACATAAACAAAAAACAAAACCAAGGCAAGCGTCTGATCCATAGAATGATGGGGTGGGATGGGGTGGGAGGGTAGTATTTGATGGTAAACTGGGTTACTGACGGTGTTTATCATTACCCACATAAGCACATGTGAATACTAAATCAATTACTAAATTCCCTAGATAGGACCCAACAAAATTTAAATACTACAATAAAATAAAATTCAAAAACAACCCTAGAGTGGACATATCACACAACATTATATTACACATTTTAAAACGCGTCAAGGGTAGAGGTGGTGCGAATATATCTCCTATACGAATCCGAGGACCACCTCCCCATTATCTGGATGCGAGCGTCTGGCACGCCCGAAATGGCAGCCGATGTCGCCGCGCCAATCCGAAAGGAATGCGATGAATAAAATGCTACCGGCAAACCGCAAAAAACGACGGCTCGTTTTAGGGTTCTACTGAACTGCTGCCTCATTAGCGGCGTACAATCAAAATTACAAAAGAATGCGTGGCAGCCAGTAGGGCGCTTCTCTATGTAATTTATCACCGCACGGACGGGACATATGCTAGCATCACCACCACTAGGAATCACAATCTCACAACCTTTGGCCGACTGGTCGGTCTTAGACTTCCTAATAACTACCCGCAACCGTTGAAGAGCGCCAACGTGCTCTACACTAACGTCGCCAAGCAACAAGAACGCCAGCCTACCTCGCCTAATGCATGTAAACTCACTTATTCGCAAAAAGCCAAAAAACGCTGTAAGGAAGGCGGCGCGAAATAATATAACGTCATAAGAGCTTGCACAAACGTGGGGTAACGCAGCGAGAAGTGCCTTAAGAATAGGAAGAGTAATAGGACATCTAGTGTCATGTCGCGCGTGCCTACGGCTGCAACCTTCCAATAAACGGCGTACAACAAAATTATCAATAATGTTAGGAAGTCCCCGCGACTTCATTATGAAAGCAACGCCATGAATATATGTATTAATCGTAGAGCCAGCATAACCGTGCCAGGATAAGTAAGCAATAAATTGTGCTATCTGTTCCACATCGGGAACCTTACCAATATCGTACTGGTACTGCAACCTAAAGCTTCCAAGGGCCGCCCATGCCTTATTGTATGTTGCATGCGTATTTTCCGCCCGGGATGCGGCAAGCAGCCGATCCTGCTCTATGCGAAGCTCTCCCACAGATGGGCTGGCAGTGCATGACCGTTGAGGTCGGCTTCTGGCGCTAGGCGAGCAAATCTGTCCATCTGAAAACGAGAAAGCGAATCGGCAATGTCATTATGTGCCCCCGGTACGTAACGCGCCTTAAATTGTATATTGTACTGCAAGCATACCACAACTAAACGTCTAACCAGCTTCATAATCTCCCGACATTTTGAAGTCTGCTTATTCACTACCTGCACGACTGTTTGGTTATCCGACCAAAATAATACACGACTATTAGCCAACTGCGAACCCCATATTTGCAGGCCTACGACTATTGGAAATAGCTCCAATAGGGCGATTGAATACTTTCGGGCCAACACCGTATCTGGCCACCGCCCCTGCGCCCACTTGCCTGCAAAGTATATGCCAAAACCTACGCTGCCCGCCGAGTCAGTATAAAACTGGAAATGCGAATTACTATGCCACTCAAAATCCATGAACATCACATTACCATTAAATTCCGACAAGAATATAGACCAAGCCCGCAAGTCGGCTTTGGCCCCTGCAGTAATGCGCACCCGATGATGCGGGCGACGGGCACCTTTGGTCAAATCGATCAGCCGCCGCAGGAAGGCCCTCCCAGGGGCCACCGCCTTGCATACAAAGTTAAGACTACCAATAATTGACTGCAATTGGCGAAGTGTCAACTTTTTGCATGTGAGCGCTTCTTGAAGCTGCGATTGCAACTTCTCGAGTTTAGCAGGCGGAATCCGTATGCGCTGCGCCGCTGCATCGATCTCTAGACCCAAGAAAGTGATGCTTGAAACTGGCCCCTCTGATTTCTCACCCGCAATGGGTACACCGAACCTCTCACACATGGCGAGAAAGCATCGCATTATGTCCGCGCACTCTTTTGCCGAGGCACCAGCAAAAAAGAAATCATCCAAATAATGTAGCACACGATTTGTACGTGCAATTTTGCGGCAGCAATACTCCAAGGATGTACTAAATCGCTCAAACAGTGCGCAGGAAATAGAGCAACCCATAGGTAGGCAGCGATCATAATAATATTTATCTCCAATACGAATACCGAGGAGCTCAAAATCCGCCGGATGGACTGGTAATAAGCGAAATGCCGACTTAATATCAGCCTTAGCCATTTGTGTGCCGGAACCTATTGCAGACACGAGCTTGACCGCCTCATCAAATGAGGTGTATGAGACAGAGCAATGCTCGCGGTCAATGAAATCATTAACCGAGGCCCCACGTGGTGCAGACAAATGTTGAATAAGGCGATATTCCCCGGGGGCCTGCTTTGGGACGAGTCCCACGGGCGAGCAACGAAAATTTGGGAGAGGGGGAGTTACAAATGGGCCCACGATACGGCCCAATTGTATCTCCTTATTCATCTTAGCCATCAGAATGTCCTCATTCTGTCGCGCAGATAACAAATTCGTGGCCGACACAGCTCGGCGCTCGCCCTGAAAACCCAATGAAAAACCCAAACGAAAACCTTTAATTAGCAACGATGCATCATCCCGGTTAGGATACGTTCTCATAAAAGGGGGTTATCTTTTCTAGCTTTATAGGGGTTGGAGCCAACTCCCTATTAATTTGTACCATTTCCGCCGGCGCGCTTACTGGCATCCAACTTGCATGTACTGGCACCGTGTGAGGTGGCTCCACATCGCGCGCACTTGTGGGGGTACTGGCAGCTGAAGCGGGTACACCCACCTCCGTTAAATGCGAAGCAGTGCAGCGCTGTCTTATTGCCGCGGTAGCTACCCCCACGTCTACCCGGGTACCCCGACCCTGCTGGGCCCCTAGCTCCGCGTGCGGCTGGCCGCTCGTAATTAGCCCGAAAGGGCTGCATATAATCTAGCGAAGTGGCTGCAGTGGGACTGACGGCGGCGACTGTCAACCACAACTCCGTATCAATAACGGCCCATGACCGATGTGGTTGCCGCGCTTGCCGCAGGCGAAATTGAACGTCGTACGACCTCCAATTAAACCCCCCAAACCGAGTTATGGACCTAATGATATCCATGTATTTTAGCAGCTCCCTAGCGCGCGTCGGGTGACGCTCCAAACAGATGGATGCATAAATCATGAATGCTGAAGTCCACTGCTCGATCGCTCCAATCTGCGGAATTTTATTCTGCGGACGCAGCAGCAAAGATCCACCGGTTGGAGCCAGGCTGAATGTGGGGGAATCATCACCCCGCCCAGCATCTTTCCTGACCAGCATCCCCAGCTCAACATATTCCCCCTGCCAAATTTTCTCCTTAGTATTCCCGGCTACATCCGCCCCTAACTCATCGCACACGCAGCTCATTGCTGGTGTGTAACGGGCACCCGCCTCGCCCCCTACGCCGCAAAGCGCGGTATCTACATGGGCCGCTGCAGACGGGGTCGTGTCCGCCGACAATAATGGGAAGGAAGGGGGAGGTACCCCCATATCATGCTCAATATTGATATTGGAAGGTATAATAGGCCATGACAACTCACCGGGATTGATTGGCTCTGTATCTATGGCCGTTGGTCCAGGATCCAGTCCAGCGGGCAACTCTGACGTATCGACATTCTGTCGCCGTGGTCGAGTAGGACGTCGAGTAGGACGTCGAGAGGCTGACCGAGACGACGTTGTGGCGCTAGCCGGCGCGCCTCTCCGCGAACTCGTCTTCTGCTTCGCCTTTGGCATCTTGTAGCGCGTAGGGGAGACGAAATAATGTTTTACGGGGCCAGAAAGACCGACGAAATTGCCGCTATGATCTGGCAATAATATAAACTGTTATCACACAACTTGGGTTGTAGCTATAGTCAAAGTCCAAAAATGTATATAATATGCCAATATGTGCAAACCGTGATCAACCTCCCTCCAAGCGTAATTGAAACAAATCCCGTCACACGCGAACCATTATCGTCGAAGTAAGCATACGACTATTATAAAGTTGCATCCAATTCAAAGAAGAATAGTATTTACTGTCACTGAAACTCCAAGTGAAAACTAACATTCAGCAATCGAATTCCATTGTAGATATATTTTATATTTGTTTCTCTAACTAACATAGATCGACATGCTTTCCAATCAAACAACCATGAACGAATGAATCTCAAAGAAATAAATTTCTGAGTAAAAGTAAATACCATCCCAGAGAGGCAGGAAGCGGTATCAAATTAACTATAAACATCTAAGGCAGGAAAGGGGTTTCCAAAACAACCATCTCAAGTTGAGGAGGATCAACTGATAAGCAACTAAATTGTTATCCATAGTCTAATTATATTTTACAATGCTAGTCTGTTGTTCAGACTGTGAAGCGAGTTATTTTATCACTAGCGAGCAAACCAAATCAAATCCCCCTTAATCCTCCCTGAGCGGGCCCTAAATTCTTGGTTCTGGAGTTAGAGTAACGTGACTTAACACCTTTCATGTCTTGTCGCGTTAAGTTTGATTACCCCTCAGCAGGTTCAGTGACGAGCATCAAACCCAGATTGTGTTGGAGTCGCATCTACTCGTTGGATGAATGTAAGCTCTATTTATATTTAAAAAACTTAGATTCATGTATTTAAACAGCATTTTTGGAGGAAAGAATAATTGTGTAATACGTATACGAAATTTATATGAAAAAAATCAGGAGCATTTTCGTAAATTTAAAAAAGCCTTCGTGTTTGGTGAATTAAGTTACATTTTTCACAGTCGTGAAATAATGAAGGAAATTTGAAATTTGTTCAACTTTAAACATTTGATGAATTATGTAACATCGCTGTTTAATTATACATGCTATAATTGAAAATATGTGCTTTGAGGTAATTTCAACAGTAGTATAGAAGTTACCGGAGGCCCATAGATGCAGATGGTGCCTCCAAAAAGGGCATGGTATTTGTTTTACATACCCCATCTCAAACTGTCCGTTATGTTGTATTCGAAGTAAGAAACATGATTCCACGGCAAGGTACTTGAATTATTGAAAGTTGGATCATCCTATCCTATCCTAGCGAATGCAAAATCATTAAATATTATACATTCATTATTTGTTTAATATCACCAGGAATATCATGATATTTTATTGTGACAATCTTTTATTTCATTCAGGTGATGCAAATATCAGTTTCAGTGAAGATCTTCCAGAGGATTCATCTACGTTATTTGATAAAGTGTAAGTTTTTTGTATGGGTTCGTGCTTATTGTAGAAGTTCTGAAAAAAATATATGAATGCAGATACATGCAGTTTACTTTAATAGTTATACCCTTTTCGCTGTATTTACACTGAATAATAAAGACCCCCAAACCCCCAAAAAGTCGAATAAGTCATATGCATTTCAAGTTATATATCGATTAGGTATGTTGATATGGTGAGAGGCATACATGATAATCAGTACTCATATTCTATGTCTGCAGGAATTACACATGCAACAGAAAGTCAACGTCGCCAGGTCGAGGGAAGAAACATCAGAAAGCCGCTTCTGGACGCAAAAAGTACGGAGACATTGATCAAATCTTGAAGGTATGTATACATAGAGGAAAATAAATTCTCACTTGACACACTTCTCCGTATACTTTTCAAAGAACGAAGGAAAATATAGGAGATTAGGTAATTTCCGTGTGTAGTCCCATAATTGAGGAACCTTTATTTGGGGAAAGTATATTCGGTTTGTACATTTGATACTTTTTGAACACATAATTGGCATTGGTTGTATTAGTTTTCTGTAGCTCAGTCGATAAGAACACCTGTCTAGCAATCCGGAGGTCTCGGGTTCAACTCACGTTGAAATCCCATTTCCTTTACCTTCTTTTAATCAAATTTGAAAGGGCATACACAGAATAAACAGAATAAACTTTATTTGATTGAAATTGGTTCAGAAATGGCTGAAATATCAAGAAATATACTCATTTGCAATAAATGTGGGGCCCCACATTATTTTATAAGAACATTTTGATCCAGCCGTTTCTTGATAAATGCTTCCTCTTTTCAAAAATGAGCAAAAGTGGTTTTTAAATAGTTGTCGATATCTCTTTATCTAATCACTGTTTAAACAAAAAACATTTCATGCACAATATTCTATTTAAAATGGATTACACCAATGAGTTTTTAGAGAGCGCCCTCTTGAGTTTTAATGGCATTTAAAAAAATGATTTCAGGTTTTTTACTTAATCATTTGTAGTTTGATGTTGCTTGTTTCATTTGTAGTTTGTTTTTATTCATTCTGAGCATGCATGGTACAGTTATTAGTATGTAACACTGGCATACTGGTGGGGGAGGCTCTCCCCCCCCCCCCCCCCCCCCAATACAAATCTAATCATGATGCACTGTTTGAACTGTATATTATGTCACTTTGCGAATATTATTTTTGGGGTGCATATTTGACGCATTTGCCCACATTATAGTACAGGTCGTCGAGTCAGAATTTCATAATTTATATAGGTATGCACCAGATTGCACAAGTCCAAAAATGCGCACCTCCCCCCCCCCCCCCCCCCCCCCCTCCCCGATTTTATTTAGCAAAATTTGTTGCTCATTACGCCACTGGTTTGTAATTTAATGGTGCAGGTTTTGGTTACTAACATTCAGTTTTATCAAAATTGTTCTCTCTTTACCAAGACTAAACTATCCCTTTTAATATCATGTCTTCACAGGGTTGAGTAAAAGTTCATCAAAGCATATCCGTAGTATTCAGTGGGGTTATTATTATATTAGACACTATGGGGATTATCAATTGCATCACGATATTTTTGTTTTGATTATTTGTATACACTGTAACAGGAAATCGACAGAGAGATGACTGCCAAAGACAGAAGGAATTTGACAACAGCTGCAACAATCCACGACCTAAACAAGGAACGCAATAATAATGGGGTACGTATCAGAAGTATTCAAATGAATAACCATGCTATGACAAAACCCTGACTACATGTAAAAGTACGATAGAGAAGTCAATATAACGCATAACACATTATGAAAGACAACTCTTTAACGAGGATAATTGTAGCAAATGTAATAATAAACAAAATATTACAACTCACGGATGGAGCCTCGCACCTAGCTCCTGTATGTAACATATACTACATGTATATTTATATTTAAATAATACTTGATTCTGTATAACATTTGTGTAAAATAATGCTTTCGTTTTTATTATTTTGTTTACAGGAATCCAACATGAAAACGGAAACAGGAACTTGCAGACTACTTGGTGGTGCGCCAAAGAATCGGAAGTACTTCGTTAATGGCAAGCATTGTAATATAAGAATGGATAATATTGCTGATGTGATGGCTGAATTAATCATTGGCCCTGAAATACCAAAGCTCAATACGGCATTTTACCTTAAAGTCGCTGGTAAACTTGGTTGGCCAATATCTCGGCATAACAAATCTGCTGATCTTTTACGTAGATACTGGAACGGAAATAGAGGTGACATACAAAATATGGTAAAGGACAGGTTACTTGCTAAAAATAAGGCAAACAATTCTTCTGATAATAACGCACAACGCAGTGATAATAATTCTGTATATAGAAATGCTGATAATGTTGAACAGGAATCTTTGGAACCTATGCAGCGACGTCCAAGAAAGGTAAAGAGGTTTTCAGATAATTGGGTAGTTGATGGAGCTCGTGAAAAGCAACCCTTGTACTGTATTTGTAGAACTAAAAATGACAAAACGAAGCCATATCTACAATGTGATTTATGTAAAGAGTGGTATCATTTTTCATGTGTTAATGTTCCCGTTACATTGAAAAACGTGGAAAGTGTAACGTTCTACTGTGGGCAACGTGGTTGCAACAATGGAAAGATGTATATTGCCAACAATTCTAAAGTTAAGATAAACGAAGCTAAACGAAAAACTAATAAAACAGAAATTCATGGTAAATCAAGTGACGACGAGATAACTGATGATGCAACACCAGGTATAGGTAGGGGTACGACATATGATGAAGAGACGACTAGTAGAAATAACGGGGGGGAGGAAACTAGTGACGACGAGACACATGATGTAGGTTTAGGTAGGGGTACGACAAATGATGAAGAGACGACTAGTAGAAATAACGGGGGGGAGGAAACTAGAGACGACGAGACACATGATGTAGGTTTAGGTAGGGGTACAACAAATGATGAAGAGACGACTAGTAGAAATAACGGGGGGGATGAAACTAGTGACGACGAGACACATGATGTAGGTTTAGGTAGGGGTACGACAAATGATGAAGAGACGACTAGTAGAAATAACAGGGGGGAGGAAACTAGAGACGACGAGATACATGATGTAGGTTTAGGTAGGGGTACGACAAATGATGAAGAGACGACTAGTAGAAATAACAGGGGGGAGGAAACTAGAGACGACGAGATACATGATGTAGGTATAGGTAGGGTATATATATATACGACATATGAGGGAGAGACAATTAGTAGTAACGGGGGGAGGAAACTAGTGACGACGAGTTACATGATATGGGTATAGGTAGGGGTACGACGTATGATGAAGATACGACTAGTAGAAATAACGGGGAGGAGGAAACTAGTGACGACGAGACACATGATGTAGGTTTAGGTAGGGGTACGACAAATGATGAAGAGACGACTAGTAGAAATAACGGGCGGGAGGAAACTAGTGACGACGAGTTACATGATGTAGGTTTAGGTAGGGGTACGACAAATGATGAAGAGACGACTAGTAGAAATAACGGGCGGGAGGAAACTAGTGACGACGAGTTACATGATATGGGTATAGGTAGGGGTACGACAAATGATGAAGAGACGACTAGTATGAATAACGGGCGGGAGGAAATTAGTGACGACGAGTTACATGATATGGGTATAGGTAGGGGTACGACATGTGAAGAGACGACTAGTAGAAATAACGGGGAGGAGGAAACTAGTGACGACGAGACACATGATGTAGGTTTAGGTAGGGGTACGACAAATGATGAAGATAGTGATCTAGGTGTTGATCAGTTGAGTGACGACTTTTTTTGTCATAACTTACCTAACAAATCCACATTCGTATTTCCTCGGGCCGAATGGGACAGATTGCGGGGCATGCAGAACGGTAGACAATTTCCAAGGAATGAATGGGAACATATAGTATTAGATGGTATAAAGACTAGCAATCCATATTGTGTTTTTGTTTTTTCGCATCACAATGTTACGGTTGCGACAAATAGAAGGCCGGAAATCATATTCCGGGCCCAAGCTAAGTGTAAGTTTAATGGGTGCGCAGTTAGAGTAGATGTAGATGTAGCCAGATCCTTTCATGCTAATGTAGTATACCATGGGAATGTTCACCATTGCAAAAGTAATATTTACAGCCGAAATATTGCAGGCAAGGCTAGGGGCGAATTGAAGAAGCAGTTTCGGCTTGGTTCCATGCCTATGAAAATTTTCACAGATAGATTAGCGGGACTAGATGAAGGGGTGTACCAATCAGGTAATAGGGATTCTACAGGATGCGACCTACATGTTTTACAAAAAATATCAAGCGAAAGTAGGACGAACTTGCGAGAAGATGTCGATGAATTGAAAAGTTTAACAGTAATGAAGAAGAGTTTGATGGGTAAGTATCCAGGTATAGTTCCGGGACTGATTCAGAAAGTTGTCGCCAAACCTTTTTACGTCATTTGTTATACAGAGAATGGGGTACGTATGTTTCACAATCTTTCAAGCACAAATAGTTTGTTTTGGGACGCAACAGGGAGCTGTGTACGGTCTTCTTTAAATGACAAGCGGTTGCTTTATTACGAACTCTGCATTGGCTCAGTCAAAGGAAAAGGTAGAACCCTACCACTTACATGGTTAATTAGTGAAGAACACACTGAGCCAATTATTCTTGATTGGATGAATACTTTCAGAACGGCGGAAAAGAAAATATTTGGACATTCTAACCTTTGCATACCCAAAATGATATGCAGTGACAGAGCATGGGTTTTTCTGCTAGGAACTATAAAGGTATTTAATAGCAATGATTTGCAAGGTTACATGGGAAGGGCATGGAGAATAGTAAATAACATCGGTAGGGAGGAAGATTATAGGCATCTCACTGTCGCACATGCCTGCGCGGGACATTTCATGAAGAATGTCAGGCAACTTTGTAAGACAGTAGGTAAACAGTCACGTTTAGTCACATATGCAATAAGCCTCTTAATGAATGCAATTTACTGGGAAGAATTTAAGCTCATCTTTCGGTCATTCGCCATAGTTCTTCTATCCTCTTTCAAAAGTAAGTTGTACATAATTCATGCAAAACAACTACATGATGCGATAGAGAATCTAGGTAAAGTCGATTATGATCATACCATTAATGTTAATGAAGCAACCAATTGCACCAATGGAGAAGTAGGAGACGATGGAAGCATGTCGGATGTTCTAACCGAAGGAGAGTATTATAATATCATCCCCTCTCCTTTTAAGTCGTTCTTCAATTCTGAGATCAAGATGTTGACAAAATTAGTTGCAAATAGTGAAAGCGAAAATTTAAATGTGCTTCCCCATAATCCAGATCATAATGAGAAAATACTGCTTAAGATTGAACACGATTTTCTACCAACTTGTGCGATTTGGAGTGGAATTCTACTTGGAGATCTCTCTAGGTACTCACAAAATAAGAGTAAAAAATCATATAAAGAATACAAGAAGGAAATATCAAGTATTCCAAGGACTACGGGGCATGCCGAACAACGGATGGGGGTTCTGAAAAACATTCAATTGGGTACTAAAAAAATTAATAGGGTTGATGAATTTATCGGGTTAATGGAAGTAGATATGAAGGGGATAGAAAGAAGTTTTGAAGATAATGCATGTAGAGTTAACAATCGTAAAATAAAGAGAGCACGGACATCAAATGTTGATGATAAATCTGATATAAAGTCTAGTACGAATATGGGGACCAGTGACTTTCAGCATTCATCGCACACTGACACATCTAGTGATGTTGATACATCGAGTGGAAATCATCCACGTACAGGGAAACGCTTGAAGTTAAACAAAAACGTTACTATTAAGGAAGAGTGGAATAAAAAGGACAAACAGAAGAAGCGACCCGTCTTTCAAACGGCGCCGAAGATAAATCCACTGAAACATATTGGTAGCTCATCTCTGCAAGAACAACATTTGAGGGGAATGAAAAATGGTTTGAACAATTGCTGGTTTAATGCTGTGGTACAAGCAATGTTGCAGATTCCTGCGTTTAGAACTTTTTTGTTAGAAAACGATGACCATTTGTGGAAAGGGGATGATGCTCGGCTGAATGAAGCTTGTACTGAACTGTTTACCATTTTCAAACAGCTTTTAGGGAAGGATAGAAAACCATTACACATGAATATTATAGAAAATGCTGTTGTGGCTGTGTGTAATTATTGTCTATTCGTCTATGGTAGGCAGCAGGACGCCCATGAATTTATGTTAAAGATAATGTTCCCTTTATTTGAATCGTGTAACTTAATTGATCTACTCGATACGACGATACGGACGTCTAGAACATGCACTAGTTGTAACAATAGGAGTACTTCTTTGGAAACGTTAAAATACTTTACACTTACAATTCCAAAATCAAGTGAAATAGATGAAAAGTTCGACATCGAAGACATGATCAATAAATTAGCTTGCGCGTGTGATGAAAAAATTGATTTAAAATGCAGTAAATGCAGCAAAAATGAAGCTCTTCTACATAAAGACGTTCTGAAAACACCTGATGTTCTGTTATTGCAAATACAAAGATCTACAGGCAATGTTTGTTTTGGGGGATATAGTGATAAAAAGAACCATAGGGTTGTTGTAAAGGATTGCGTTAGCCTGAATGTAGGAGGTGCTACATCAAGATACCAATTGGTTTCGGTGGTTCGACATCATGGCACATTTGCCAATCTGGGCCATTACACTACCCTCGTAAACATGAACAATTGTAAATTTGTAATTGATGATGAGAATGTATATCGGATGACAAAAAACTTGGTAGAGGATTCTGAAAGGACGGCATACATAATAATGTATAGCAAAGTATTCGAAATGACAATTCCTTTGCAGAAGCCAGATGATAATGTTTTCGGTACCGACAATATAAACTTAAAACAATTGTTGTCAAAAGATCACACATATGAATCCCTACACAGTAAATTCGTATCTGAATTAGAAAAAAACATATGATGCAGATAAATATATGCACATACTTTGTACTGACAAGTGTTTTAAGTGCAATGAAATAGTGTCAGAATATGCTGCCCTCACCCCAGTATTCTCAAATGTTGAAAGCGTAGACAACGCGGTCGAAAGATTTGTCAGTAAATATAAAATGAAATATTCGACTTGTGACTGCAGCTTTAGAACTAACATTATAAGATCAAATCATATTGTGTGTCCGACTAAAATGTTAGTCGTAGGAAGAAGGGATAATGATGAAGTCCTCCATGAACGAATTTCTGCTTTTTCGAAAGGTTTCATCCCCATAAATTCCAATTTGTTTTATGAACTATTGTATGTGAACATAATAGAAGTTGAAAGTGTTGAAGTATATCAGCACATGCGAGATGGTTACTGCAACATCAATAATAAAGTTAACGGAGAACCGTTAAATTCAGATGAAATGGCAGCACATGCTCGAGGGAAGGATCTGTTTCTAATATACGTGTATAGGACAGGTGAAGATCATGTTCTCGCATTACCTGTCAAGAGATCAAACAAGCTCATCGAAAAAATGCCACATGGATTTAAACATGATGTCCTAGAATCAATTCTCAGTAAAAAGCATGTCCCTTTGTCCAGTGTTCATAAAGTTGGTAGGTTTACTTTAGAGAAAAGAGATTTAATGATACTAACAGATGATAGCTGGTTTAATGATGTTATCATCACCGCTTACCTTAATTTCGTAAAAGATCTTAATAATTCGATTTATGTATTGGTAATGGATGCTTGTTGGGCAGGAAGTAAGCTAATAAATGGTAAGTCACAAAACCGGTTAATCACAGAGGCAAAACAAATAAATAGGAAACGAAATTGGCTGCTATATAAAACTGTTCTTATTCCGTGTTCTTTTAGTAATCATTTGATTTTAATTGTAGTACAGCCACACTTGCATTCTCTAATTGTAATGGACCCCTTAGGAAGTGCATCCAAATGTGCGAAGGATGTATCACAACGGATTATTTTGATTTGCGAATACATGAGGCTTTTAAAGGTCCCTTGTGAGACTGTGAACTTTGTGAAGAATGTTAAAAACTGGGACATTATACTTCCAACTGGGATACAATTACAAAAGGACGCTTTCAATTGTGGGCCGTTTGTTTGTATGTACGGGAGGTCAATTATTGAACAAAGATGGCTCCAGTTCGATAACACAGAAACAATGTTGCAAACAATTAGAAGTGCTATGTTATATGAATTTATGGAGGGATCTCTTCTCAAACTGTAATAATGCTGTTAGACCGTACGTTTCAATAATTTGTAAATGAAATAATGATATTCAATTACAATTATGTGCGCATATAGGGTAAAGTAGTTGTTTTAGACCATTTCGGCAAATTTTTAAACAACAATGAATCACATTCTGGCTCCGAGATGTAAGATATACCATGTACAACTTGTACAAGAAGAAACGCCCTTATACAAGCTGAACAACTTTCCGCTCAGTTTAAATTTTGTCGAGCGAGGAGAAAATTACCTTTAAATCTTCCCTTCCCCTATCTACACACCTATATATTTCCATTGAGCGTAATGCCCGGTAAAACTCTTTGGACCAGTGTGGCAAATTTAAAACAGTAACAAAACAAAACAAATTATTATAGAGGGGATTTTCTTATACAAGGTAATATTTCATTAGCTAAAAATGATTGAGCGAAATGCCCGGTAAAACTCTCAAATTTTTCCTGGCGGAATATCCGCCACCCCCCCTTGAAAAAAATCCTGGGTACGCCACTGTACGGGACTACATATTTCTATTGAGAAAATCAAATTTGAATATCTTTCTCCCCACCCCCCCCCCCCCCCCCACCCTTCCGACTGGTGCGGAAATTTAAAACAGTAAGAACAGTTTTAATTGAGCTTAATGCCCGGTAAAACTCTTTCGACCAATGCGGCAAATGTGAACAAGTTAGAAAACAAATTCTTGTCGCGAGATGTGATATATTATAGAGGGGATTTTCTTCTACAAGGTAATATTTCTTTGGCTGTAAATTATTGAGCGAAATGTCCGGTAAAACTTTTTTTTACCAGTGCGGCAAATTTAAAACAGTAAAAAAAAACGATAAAGAGGGGAGTTTCTTCTACAAGTTGATATATTTCATTAGCTCTATAAATTGTATTGAGCGCGCGGAAAATCAAATTTGAATCTTCCCTTCCCCTACTATGCCTACATACCAAACTACATACATGTATTTCTATTGAGCGAAATGACCGGTAAAACTCTTTTGACCAGTGTGGCAAATTTTAAACAGTAACAAAAAACGAATTTTTGCCGCGAGAGGTGACATACGCCGCAATAAAGAGGAGAGTTTCTTCTACAAGTAGATATGTTTCATAAGCTCTAAATTGTATCGAGCGCGCAGAAAATCAAATTTGAATCCCCAACCTTTCGACTAGTGCGGAAATATAAAAAAAGTAAGAACAGTTTTAATTGAGCGTAATGCCCGGTAAAACTCTTTCGACCAATGTTGCAAACTTAAAACAGTAACAAAACAAATTTTTGTCGCGAGAGGTGACATCTTCAACTAGTTGATGTATTTCATGAGCTCTATCAATTTTATCGAGCGAGCAGAAAATCAAATTTGAATCTCCGCCCTCCCCCCCCCCCCCCCCCCCCCCAGCCTTTCGACTAGTGCGGAAAATTCAAACAGTAAGAACAGTTTTAATTGAGCGTAATGCCAGGTAAAACTCTTTCGACCAATGCGGCGAATGTAAACAAGTTAGAAAACAAATTCTTCTTTGTAGATTCTTCTACAAGGTAATATTTCACTAGCTGTAAATTATTGAGCGAAATGTCCGGTAAAACTCTTTTGACACCTGCGGCAAATTTAAAACAGTAAAAAAGAATTCGTGTTTGTGGCATAAGCCACAATAAAGAAGGGAGTTTCTTCTACAAGATGATATATTTCATTAGCTCCAAATATGATTGAGCGCGCAGAAAATCAAATTTGAATCCCCTCCCCACCCTTTCGAATAGTGCGGAAATTTCAAACAGTAAGAAAACGAATTTTTGCCACAAACATTAAAGAGGGACATAATTATATACACCACGTTAAAGAGGAGACTTTCTTCTACAAGGTGATATTTCATTAGCTATACATTTTGTCGAGCACAAAGAAATTTACATTTAAATATACCAACCACCCCCCCCCCCCCCCCCCCCCTCCCATGAACCTTATCATTTCAATAGAGAGTAATGCCCGGTAAAACCCTTTCGACAAGTGCGTGCGGACCAGTACGGAAAATGTTACACAGTTATAAGAAACTGATTTAAACTTCCAAGATGTGGCGTATACCAGGTGAAATAAGAGGTCTTCTTCTTTAATATGATATATCACACTAGCTGTAAATTTTGTCGAGCGAGAAGAAAATGATATTTGAATCTAGCCCCCACCTCCCCCTCCCCGTTATAAAGCGGTATACATCTATATTGCGAAATGAACGATTTCTCTCTATCGACCAGTACGGAAAATTTAAAACAGTAAGTCTCTGAATTAAAGTTCCGAGATGTGGCATATACCACGTGAAAGAGGAGGTCTTCTTCTTTAATATGATATATCTCACTAGCTAAGGAATTTGTCGAGCGAGAAGAAAATTACATTTGAACCTACCCCCTCCCCCCTATGAAGCGCTATATACATCCATGTGCGAAATGAACGATTTCTCTCTATCGACCAGTACGGAAAATTTAAAACAGTAAGTCTCTGAATTAAAGTTCTGAGATGTGGCGTATACCACATGAAAGAGGAGGTCTTCTTCCTTAATTTCATATATCTCGCTAGCTGTAAATTTTGTCGAGCGAGACGAAAATGACATTTGAATCTACCCCCCCCCCCCCCTATGGAGCGCTATATACATCCATGTGCTAAATCAACGATTTCTCTCTATCGACCAGTACGGACAATTTAAAACAGTAAGAAATTGAATTCTGGCTCCGAGATGTGGCATATACCACGTGAAAGAGGAGGTCTTCTTCTTTACAATGATATATTTCACTAGCTGTAAATTTTGTCGAGCGAGAAGAAAAAGGCATTTGAATATACCCCCCCCCCCCCCCCCCTCAAGCGATATACAGCTATTGTGCGAATTGAACGATTTCATTCTATCGACCAGTACGGACAATTTAAAACAGTAAGAAAATGAATTCTGGCTCCGAGATGTGGCATATACCACGTGAAAAAGGAGGTCTTCTTCTTTAAAATGATATATCTCACTAGCTGTACATTTTGTCGAGCGAGAAGAAAAAGGCATTTGAATATACCCCCCCCCCCCCCCCCCTCAAGCGATATACAGCTATTGTGCGTATTGAACGATTTCATTCTATCGACCAGTACGGACAATTTAAAACAGTAATAAAATGAATTCTGGCTCCGAGATGTGGCATATACCACGTGAAAGAAGATGTCTTCTTCTTTAAAATGATATATATATCACTAGCTGTAAATTTTGTCGAGCGAGAAGAAAAAGGCATTTGAATATACCCCCCCCCCCCCCCCCCCTCAAGCGATATACAGCTATTGTGCGAATTGAACGATTTCCTTCTATCGACCAGCACGGACAATTTAAAACAGTAAGTCTCTTAATTAAAGTTCCGAGATGTGGCATATACCACATGAAAGAGGAGGTATTCTTCCTTAATTTCATATATCTCACTAGCTGTAAATTTTGTCGAGCGAGAAGAAAATGACATTTGAATCTACCCCCCCCCCCCCCCCACCACCTCCCCGTTAATAAAGCGGTATAAATGAACGATTTCTCTCTATCGACCACGGAAAATTTAAAACAATAAATCTCTGAATTAAAGTTCCGAGATGTGGCATATACCACGGTAAAGAGGAGGTCTTCTTCTTTAATATGATATATCTCACTAGCTGAGAAATTTGTCGAGCGAGGAAAAAAATGACATTTGAATATACCCCCCCCCCCCCCCCCCCCTCCACCACCTCCCCGTTATAGAGCGGTAAACATCTATAGTGCGAAATGAACGATTTCTCTCTATCGACCAGTACGGAAAATTTAAAACAGTAAGTCTCTGAATTAAAGTTCCGAGATGTGGCATATACCACGTGAAATGACATTTGAATATACCCCCCCCCCCCTCCCCCCTCAAGCGATATACAGCTATTGTGCGAATTGAACGATTTCATTCTATCGACCAGTACGGACAATTTAAAACAGTAATAAAATGAATTCTGGCTCCGAGATGTGGCATATACCACGTGAAAGAAGATGTCTTCTTCTTTAAAATGATATATCTCACTAGCTGTACATTTTGTCGAGCGAGAAGAAAATGACATTTGAATATACCCCCCCCCCCCCCCTATCTATAGCGCTACATACATCTAAGTGCGAAGTGAGCGATTTTGCTCTATCGACTAGTAGGCCTACGGACAAATTAAAACAGTAAGAAAATGAATTTTTGTTCCGATATGTGGCTTATACCACGTGAAAGAAGAGTTGTCCATCTTTAATTTGATATATCTCACTAGCTGTACATTTTGTCGAGCGAGAAGAAAATGACAATTGAAACTACCCCCCCCCCCCCCCCCCCATACCCTACCAAGCGGTGTACAATGTATGTGCGAAGTGAGCGATTTTTCTCTCGACCAGTACGGACAATTTAAAACAGTAAGATCACAACAACTTGCCGCTAATATTGGCATATACCACGTGAAAGAAGAGGTCTTCCTCTTTAATTTGATATATCTCACTAGCTGTAAATTTTGTCGAGCGAGAATTAAATGACAATTGAAACTACCCCCCCCCCCCCCCCCATACCCTACCAAGCGGATACAATGTATGTGCGAAGTGAGCGATTTTTCTCTATCGACCAGTACGGACAATTTAAAACAGTAAGATCACAACAACTTGCCGCTAATATTGGCATATACCACGTGAAAGAGGAGGTCTTCCTCCTTAATTTGATATATCTCACTAGCTGTAAATTTTGTCGAGCGAGAATAAAATGACAATTGAAACTACCCCCCCCCCCCATACCCTACCAAGCGGATACAATGTATGTGCGAAGTGAGCGAT
The DNA here is from genome assembly GCA_037951105.1 of Echinarachnius parma. NCBI lineage: Eukaryota > Metazoa > Echinodermata > Echinoidea > Clypeasteroida > Echinarachniidae > Echinarachnius > Echinarachnius parma. Next base: position 31,399 of record JBAMJV010003330.1, on the reverse strand, counting down.
TTTTCTCTATCGACCAGTACGGACAATTTAAAACAGTAAGATCACAACAACTTGCCGCTAATATTGGCATATACCACGTGAAAGAGGAGGTCTTCCTCCTTAATTTGATATATCTCACTAGCTGTAAATTTTGTCGAGCGAGAATAAAATGACAATTGAAACTACCCCCCCCCCCCCATACCCTACCAAGCGGATACAATGTATGTGCGAAGTGAGCGATTTTTCTCTATCGACCAGTACGGACAATTTAAAACAGTAAGATCACAACAACTTGCCGCTAATATTGGCATATACCACGTGAAAGAGGAGGTCTTCCTCCTTAATTTGATATATCTCACTAGCTGTAAATTTTGTCGAGCGAGAATAAAATGACAATTGAAACTACCCCCCCCCCCCTCCCCATACCCTACCAAGCGGATACAATGTATGTGCGAAGTGAGCGATTTTTCTCTATCGACCAGTACGGACAATTTAAAACAGTAAGATCACAACAACTTGCCGCTAATATCGGCATATACCACGTGAAAGAGGAGGTCTTCCTCCTTAATTTGATATATCTCACTAGCTGTAAATTTTGTCGAGCGAGAATAAAATGACAATTGAAACTACCCCCCCCCCCCCCCTACCCTGCCAAGCGGTATACAATGTATGTGCGAAGTGAGCGATTTTTCTCTATCGACCAGTACGGACAATTTAAAACAGTAAGATCACAACAACTTGCCGCTAATATTGGCATATACCACGTGAAAGAGGAGGTCTTCCTCCTTAATTTGATATATCTCACTAGCTGTAAATTTTGTCGAGCGAGAATAAAATGACAATTGAAACTACCCCCCCCCCCCCCCCCCCCCATACCCTACCAAGCGGATACAATGTATGTGCGAAGTGAGCGATTTTTCTCTATCGACCAGTACGGACAAATTAAAACAGTAAGAAAATGAATTTTTGTTCCGATATGTGGCTTATACCACGTGAAAGAAGAGTTGTCCATCTTTAATTTGATATATCTCACTAGCTGTACATTTTGTCGAGCGAGAATAAAATGACAATTGAAACTACCCCCCCCCCCCTACCCTGCCAAGCGGTATACAATGTATGTGCGAAGTGAGCGATTTTTCTCTATCGACCAGTACGGACAATTTAAAACAGTAAGATCACAACAACTTGCCGCTAATATTGGCATATACCACGTGAAAGAGGAGGTCTTCCTCCTTAATTTGATATATCTCACTAGCTGTAAATTTTGTCGAGCGAGAATAAAATGACAATTGAAACTACCCCCCCCCCCCCCCCCATACCCTACCAAGCGGATACAATGTATGTGCGAAGTGAGCGATTTTTCTCTATCGACCAGTACGGACAAATTAAAACAGTAAGAAAATGAATTTTTGTTCCGATATGTGGCTTATACCACGTGAAAGAAGAGTTGTCCATCTTTAATTTGATATATCTCACTAGCTGTACATTTTGTCGAGCGAGAAGAAAATGACAATTGAAACTACCCCCCCCCCCCCCCCATACCCTACCAAGCGGTGTACAATGTATGTGCGAAGTGAGCGATTTTTCTCTCGACCAGTACGGACAATTTAAAACAGTAAGATCACAACAACTTGCCGCTAATATTGGCATATACCACGTGAAAGAAGAGGTCTTCCTCTTTAATTTGATATATCTCACTAGCTGTAAATTTTGTCGAGCGAGAATAAAATGACAATTGAAACTACCCCCCCCCCTCCCCCATACCCTACCAAGCGGATACAATGTATGTGCGAAGTGAGCGATTTTTCTCTATCGACCAGTACGGACAATTTAAAACAGTAAGATCACAACAACTTGCCGCTAATATTGGCATATACCACGTGAAAGAGGAGGTCTTCCTCCTTAATTTGATATATCTCACTAGCTGTAAATTTTGTCGAGCGAGAATAAAATGACAATTGAAACTACCCCCCCCCCCCCCCCCCATACCCTACCAAGCGGATACAATGTATGTGCGAAGTGAGCGATTTTTCTCTATCGACCAGTACGGACAATTTAAAACAGTAAGATCACAGCAACTTGCCGCTAATATCGGCATATACCACGTGAAAGAGGAGGTCTTCCTCCTTAATTTGATATATCTCACTAGCTGTAAATTTTGTCGAGCGAGAATAAAATGACAATTGAAACTACCCCCCCCCCCCTACCCTGCCAAGCGGTATACAATGTATGTGCGAAGTGAGCGATTTTTCTCTATCGACCAGTACGGACAATTTAAAACAGTAAGATCACAACAACTTGCCGCTAATATTGGCATATACCACGTGAAAGAGGAGGTCTTCCTCCTTAATTTGATATATCTCACTAGCTGTAAATTTTGTCGAGCGAGAATAAAATGACAATTGAAACTACCCCCCCCCCCCCCCATACCCTACCAAGCGGATACAATGTATGTGCGAAGTGAGCGATTTTTCTCTATCGACCAGTACGGACAATTTAAAACAGTAAGATCACAACAACTTGCCGCTAATATCGGCATATACCACGTGAAAGAGGAGGTCTTCCTCCTTAATTTGATATATCTCACTAGCTGTAAATTTTGTCGAGCGAGAATAAAATGACAATTGAAACTACCCCCCCCCCCCCCTACCCTGCCAAGCGGTATACAATGTATGTGCGAAGTGAGCGATTTTTCTCTATCGACCAGTACGGACAATTTAAAACAGTAAGATCACAACAACTTGCCGCTAATATTTGCATATACCACGTGAAAGAGGAGGTCTTCCTCTTTAATTTGATATATCTCACTAAGCTGTAAATTTTGTCGAGCGAGAAGAAAATTACAACTGAATCAACCCCCCCCCCCCCCCCCCAACCCTATCAAGCGGTATACAATGTACGTGCGAAGTGAGAGATTTCGCTCTATCGACCAGTACGGACATTTTAAAACAGTAAGAAAATGAATTCTTGTTCCGATATGTGGCATATACCACGTGAAAGAGGAGGTCTTTATCTTTAATTTGATATATCTCACTAGCTGTAAATTTTGTCGAGCGAGAAGAAAATGACATTTGAATATACCCCTCCCCCCCCCCCCTATCAAGCGCTATACACTGCACATTTATGTGCGAAGTGAGCGATTTTGCTCTATCGACCAGTACGGACAAATTAAAACAGTAATAAAATTATATTTTGTTCCGATATGTGGCTTATACCACGTGAAAGAGGAGGTCTTCATCTTTAATTTGATATATCTCACTAGCTGTAAATTCTGCTGAGCGAGAATAAAATGCCATTTGAATCTACCTTCCCCTCCCCCCTATCAAGCAGTATATATTATCTACTTGGCTATTTGAAGACGCAGTACAATTACGTTCACAATTCATTCGTAAAACGTTTTCCGAAATTGTGGATTGCTCGCGAAGTTTTGCCTTATATAGTCAATATTACACTTTTTTTTTTCATTGAAAATACAATTTATTACTCTTTTTATCCTATTGCTGAAGTTATACTATGTAATTTTATGGTAATATGTGAAAAACACGTGTTATACTGCGTTTATAGTGCACGTGAAGTTAGCCGATTTTTGTATTTGTCCATTTGAAGCCACTCTATATGGTCGCTGGAGTAGTGGTCGCGTACTTCTGTGCGGGGTTCACTGCACGACTCTTCGACACCGACAAAAAATAAACATTTTGCTGTCTAGCTAGATAGCTTTTTTCCTCAAAATGAATGACGAAGCGGAGACATACAGACTGTGGAGAGTTCGTAAAACTATCATGCAGGTAAATGTTTGTTTGTAAAGGAATAGGAACTGCCTTTGTATGTGTTTTGTTTCGGGAGAATGACTAGTGTAATGTACCCAGCCCCGCACGTTCTTTTCGATGTTTGTACAATTTATTCGAGTTGACATCTACAAAGCAAAATACAGTTATCAATATCGTGTAAACTGTAAACCTTAATTTACAAATAAATATATCGCAGGTAGTCAGTTCTGTAGATTTGGCCGTAGATTTTGTATTGAATTTCAAAAAGTTTATTTGAATATTACGAGTGAATAGCCAAAGAAAGCGTTAGGAAGACACATTTTCATTCATTTTTGGACATTATCATATGAAGGTGTATTCACACATAGGTCAATTAGCATTGGTTATAATGTCGCTAGATTTGAGTTTCGTTGTTGAATCTCCAATGGAAAACATTGGCCTTATTTCATGATTAAAACACTATCGGAAACTGTATTTGTTGTCCATTAATAAAGTTAAACTACTATGCTTACCAAACATGCTGTTGTAATATTGTCCTTTGAAATCCGAATCATAACATTTGAGCTCCTTTTCTCTGGAAAAAAATTAGTAGTTGCTGCACACTCTGAAACGTAACACAAAGTATGGACCCAAAGCGTGCACGCCCACCCCGCGCTATAAAATCCCATCGCAAAGAAGATCGGTCTCTCATAGAATAACATGTGTTTCGTCGCGGCGGCGAGGGAGGCAGGCGCATCGTATATCGATGGGCAGGCGAAGCGAACACTCCGGGATCGAGAGAGCAAACGGACGCGTCTGAATACTCATGCACTAGTATTCAAAAGCAAGCTTCCTGCGCGATTTCTTGTCGGTAGATGGCATCAGCTAGGTATGTCGATGCTAACACACTTTCCTATATGGTCCAGTTAACTGGACCAATTTACTAGTAGATGTGGGTGTATTGAAACTTCGCGCAGGAAAATTTCGAACTTTTTCAAAGTGTCGTAGGAGCAACAAAATTACTGTAATCTCAATGAAACAAGCATTAAAATACTCACGCAATCCTGTGTAGCAAACTTTAACACGCATGTCAATGGGTGTGTGAAGATGCATACTTTTGCGCATATTGGCATCTTGGCACGCGCGCGTTGTCAAGCTTTCTACGGAGATTGCGCGATCCGAAAGTAAATTTGAAAGGAAGGTCGAATAAAGGAGCATTTTACGCAGCATTTCGATAACAACAAGTCTGTTCTACGGGAAGGATTTCAATTTAATTTGATGATTTTCCATTGTCCATAATTTATACACGAAAAAACACAAAAAGTAAGTTTTTTCTCAAGAAATATCGATCTTTGTTTGCTAATTTTTTGGTTGATTAGTAAGTAATGTGTGCTCTTTCATTTGGCGTCAGAAATTTCCGTCGCCGTGTCCGTGTTCTAATGTTTGCGTACCGCTTATATGATGCGCGAAGTTTCAATATGCGCAAAGTTAGAATACTTGTCCATACCTAACGCCATAGTACAGAGTATACAAATTGCTGCTGGTGTATTTTTTTCGGACAGAAAACATGACAAAAATCGTACCAGAATAGATTTTTTTACTTTGAATTTTACACGACCTGGAAGAATAGATCATTATCTTCATAATTCAGGGTGGATTTTAATTTGATGGACAAAAACTTCGGAAATATTGGCACTTGTTTAGCCAAATCTGTGCGATAATCAGAGTCCAAAATTGCCGATATATATTGTATGTAGTAACAGTGCAAGTGCGCTACCGCACAAGTGCACTCATGCGGTGCGGGAAATACATGTCGGTCATCCAGATAGCAGCAACACTTCCGAGACGGATCACGAGTGATTAATCCTCATTTTTTTTGACATTTTAAGAATAACTTGGACCATTTTGGTAAGTTCAAATAACATAGTTGAATCATTTTTAGGGGCAGTTATGATTGATTTTGCTGAATTTAAGTTCAGAATTTTGCGTGAAAATTTGACAAACTTTTTCTGTACTGGCCCACATTGTTCCCGTACAGGGCAGCATAGCTCTGCTCCCTTGTGTGGTAACGACCAGGGTAATAATACAAGTTCATAGGGCCGTGCATTGCAATGTGTTATGCGCTATTTTAGTATTTTTATTATTTGTATAATTATGACTGTCAAAACAAAAACGAACATCGGTTCTTTTAGTTATATGCATGCCTAGTCTGGGCACACTGTTTAGTTTGGTAGTCGTGGGCAGGTGTTGGTAGAGAACGCCAACTTTCTTTGTCTGTGTTGGTGATTCAACAAGTATTCAGTAAGGATATTGCACATAGTTGAGTAAATGGTCCTACCAGTACCAGGACCATTTACGATACGTTGTAGATATGCTGCTGACATTTTTTCGGCTGAAATTTTGTCCACAGAAATGTTTACTTGTGACATTGTTTTGTGACAGTGGAAATAAAGATCAATGAAATTTGATGGCTAGAACTTCAGCTAATTTTGTGCTAATTTTGAGAAATCTAAGTCTACTTTCTTCTTTTTTGACTATCTGTGATTGCAGCTTTGTCATGACAGAGGCTACCTGGTGACACAAGATGAATTGGATCAGACGCTAGAACAGTTCAAGGAGCAGTTTGGGGATAAGCCGAGGTAACTGCTAGGCAAGTTCATTTAGTCCACCACAGATTAGGTTTGTCACTTTGGGGTGTTTCTGGGGTGTCACTGGAACAATTCTAGCCCTGATGTACAGTTGATTTCTGGTAGCAACACTATTATTTCTATCAATTAAGTATGCAAATTTAAAGTGACACAGGTAAAGTGTCTAACTCCACAAAAAATACTTGGAGCTTCCTCGATTCTCTTCTGCCGTGTTGTTTAGCTTATGGTAAGAGAAGAATAAAATAGGGTTCGGTTTTTTCAAATGTCCCTTTAGTATGAAGATAATTATCATTGAAAATCATTTCAAAAGCGTTAGCTAACGGTATTGATAAAAAGTACAATTGACGTCGCTGAATACGTCCTGCCAGCGCGCGTGAGAAATTTTCCCGACCCACTGAACTTTGAGCCTAGTGTGCGCAAATTCCATGAATTCCGTACCGTCTGTAGCTGTATACACAGGTGCGGATATCGTCAAGATCAAACGGATGATTTTTACTGCAACAAATCTACAACAGACCATCAGTATTCGGTGATAAAATATGAACTCAATATTCGTCTTTTCACTAGGTAAAGAGTGTTCGTTTTCTTTCAAACTTTCACAAATCTTTCAATTCTATTTTACAATGATATTGATATAGGATTAAAGTCTCAAATGTCAGTTTGTGCAATATCTGACACTTTACAAGGATCACTTTAAGCAAAAAATCCCCCTTTTGTCTGTAAATCTCAAAATATGGCTCAGAATATGCTTATTTTGTGCATGAATAGTTTGTATGACTTAATTAACAGGTTTTTGCGACAGCCAAATTTTCCTTATGTATTTCTTTGTTTTTAGAATTTCTTATGTATTTCTATGTTTTTTTTTCAAATTTTGTATTTTTTTTTTTTTTCAATGGAATTAATAATTGACCATTATCCAACAATTTTTGTCCCAACATGTAATAATTGCAGGTGTAAGAATGACAAAAAATAAAGGTTTTGTGTATTCTAGGAAAAAATCTGTTTCCATAGGATTTGTACACAAATCACAAAATTGAGCCATTTTCAGGCCGACATTCGCTTACAAAAGGTCATGTGGCTTTGGAACGGTATACCCGGTTGTCGCAAATTTGGTCTCAAAAGTTGCGCAAGACTTCAATAAAAAAAAACTAATTTAGTCGCGCAGAAAATACCTGCGCGCGTTGCGGAATTATCACGCGAAACGTCAAGAGGGGTGGGGTGAATTCCACCCTACTGGTGAGCATGTACTGCAGAGTACTGCTCACCAGTAGGGTGGAATCCACCCCACCCTCCTTGACGTTTCGCGTGATAATTCCGCAACGCGCGCAGGTATTTTCTGCACGACAAAATTAGTTTTTTTTTATTGAAGTCTTGTGCAATTTTTGAGTCACACGACCTTTTGTAAGCAAATGTTGGCCCGAAAATGGCTCAATTTTGTGATTTGTGTACAAATCCAATTGGAAATGGATTTTTTCCTAGAATTCACAAAACCTTTATTACCGTAAATCTCTGTGTATAAGACGCACTTTTTTTCCGTCGGAAAATTTTCAAAGTGGGGGGTGCGTCTTATACACAGGTACATCAAAAAAAAAAAAAAATTGGGGACACCCTGTAGTCATGTTGAATGTGTATAACACATGGTTTAGGGCATGAAAAGAGCTTGCTGTCAGTTGTAGCATTCAGCAACATGTACCTTTTCCTCACACATAATATTGGTTACAGATGTACAAATTTCAATTTTATTGAGCAGTAATACTGCTGCTAATGAATATTCATACATTCGTGAGCAGCAGCAGTACTAATTAAATATGCAATTTTCTAACGAGTGGTTATAAATTTTGCTCATAATTAATAATAGTTGTTAGTAAATTTAGAAAATTACATTATATTTAGTGAGTATTGGTGCTCATGAATATTCATGATTATGAATATGAATATTTATGAGCACCAGTGTTACTGCTCAATAAATGTGCAATTTGTGTAATAACCACTATTTTTATGTGAGAAAATGATGTTGATTAATGCTACATTCAACATTAAGCCCTTGTCATGCCCTAGACCAGTGGTATAAGCATTCCAACAGCACTTCAGGGTCTTAAAAAAAATACAGGGTGTCCAAAAAAAAAGATTTACGGTATTTTTCATTCTCACCACTGCAATTATACAATTTTGGGCTAGAAATTGTTGGATAATGGTCAATTATTAATTCCATTGAAAAAAACAATACAAAACGTAAGTCGAAAAAAACAAAGAAATACATAAGAAATTCCAAAACAAAGAAATACATAAGGAAAATTTGGCTTTTGCAATTTTTAATGTTGCAAACCTGTTGAATAAGTCATACAAAATATTCATGCACAAAATTAGTATATTCTGAGCCAAATTTAGTGATTTACAGATAAAAAGGGGATTTTGTTTGCATAAATTTGCATACTTAATTGATAGAAATAATAGTGTTGCTACCAGAAATCAACTGTACATCAGGGCTAGAATTGTTCCAGAGACACCCCCAGACACCCTAAAGTGACAAACTAAATCTGTGGTGGGTGTTGCACAAACTCCTTATCCTAGGCCTCTTTGCCTCTTTGCAGCTTTGCCCCCGAAATGCCAAAAAGACCCCCTAAAACCATGCAAGAGCCCCTGTAAATTTTCTTAGAGTTCAGTGCAATTTTTTGTTTAGCTATTTTCATCCAAGTGAGCTAGGAAAATTAGCCCCCGAAAAACGACTTTTAATTGTTGCCCTGTTGCTTCTGACCAGCAAAACCGGGTCCTGAGGCAACATATGGGTCAGATTTTTGAAATATGCACTTTTGGCCATTTCCAGACCTTGAGCGCTTCTATAATTTGCTGTGTCTCGCCATTAACTCTGATATACCTGTTTTTGGTCTCATATTAAATAGTATTATTAAGGCTTTCAGAAAATATATAGTTTTATATCATTTCAAACATTCGGTTTCATGCCACAGGACCTCAAAGGTGGAAAAATAGCATAAATTGTCATTTTCCACAAAATAATGAATTTTTAAACCTGATTAAAAAAAATATTAATCAAATTTAAAGGCATTAATGTCTATATTTTCTATCTTACATGTCTTGAGCATGTATCACATAAGAATTGGCGGAAGAGCGGCATTGATATGATCTCAGGGTACATTTCAATAGGAAAGGCCATGATAAGTGAACGTCCGTGAACATACATTAAAATCCATACAACCAAAATTCTACTTAGTTGTCAAAACAAAAACTATTGCCAAAACTAAGGGTTGAACCCACTGAACACATTCTACAACAATTGTTGGCTAACTACTCCTGCTCGCGGAGTAACATTTTTTTGTATGAAATTATACTGGATTTCGTCACGGACGTTCTGTCGTCTGTTATCATCACTGCTATAAGCGAAGTGCGTCCTAGCCATCAATTGCTGGGGTCAGTCTGATGGACTCACAGTAGGGCCACAATATTTTGCCTATTTGAATACTATCTATCAAATGCAATGTTTGGTTTGGGCACAAAATTGATCTTCGTGAACGTCCGTGATAAAAACGAACGTCCGGCATGAGTAGACCCAATTACGAATCTGAGGCTGCTTATCTGCACGTAGACACTGGTACAGCAATTTTATCGGGCAAGCAGCTAACCAAGAAGCTATATCAGGCATTTTCGAAGCCTTTTGGCAACTATTTATAATACGGACGTTCGCTCGGACGTTCGCTCACGGACGTTCGATCATGAAAATTGTTCTAATAATGTTACCATGTTAAACGCTCACAGCAAGTTGATACCGTTTGATGTTGTTAGTACATTGTTATGTCTCTCATATCCCAGATAGATTTATTTCCTGCAAGTCATTTAACTGTAACAAACTTATGAAATGTTGTGCTCACGGATGTTCGTTCGTCATTTATAGCCCCAAAAATCTTGGTAAAAGTTCAAGTACTGGTACAATTTTTTGACAGCAGGTGCCCCTTGTGTGTGCCTTTCGACCCAGGTCATTGCCAACCACACATGAATATGTTGATTTTTAGTCACCATCACGGAGGTTCGTTTTACATTTGATCAACTTGCTTAGCTGTTTTGTAATACCACTAGATATTATATTTACTTCCACCTGTGCAGCGTGGACATTGTATTATAGGAACTCAAACCCCAAGATTATTGTTATGCACAGTCGCAGGCCTACAAGCGAAAGAAAGCTGTTCAAAACATAAAAAGGGGGTATATGGCGCAGTAACAAGTAACAACATCGCAACCGAAGGTCTGAGTGGAAACTGTTGCCCCACCCTCTGCAAAACTTGAGACTGTTGGCCCCTCCTCTGCTGCAGGCTTTGAGACTGTTTTCTCATCTGTCTGTCGGATTTAAGTCCAACTAAATGGCTGTATGGCGCAAGATTGGTGTAAGATTTATGCATTATTTTGATGACTTCATCGTAATAATACTTATAATATTGGCTGTTTTGTTATTTCTTGATATATCAAAAATATTGTTTTTGCTAGAATCATTATAATATTGTACAACTAAATTTAAGATCGCGCAATATTTATAATAAACCATTCAAGGTTAGCCTTGTTCTTAATTATAATTGAAACATTGAAACCGGTTGGAGGTTAACAATTCGGAAACGAGATGTGGGTCAGGAAACATCGCAAACTATCAACATGATTATTTGCAAGATTTAACTTTGAAATATGTTATAAAACAATTTATAATCTCTGCAAATTAGATTTAAATGTTAAACACGTTTAGTTAGTTTAGTTAGCCCTTAAAATGATTGAATTTATTATATAGCGATTGTTATTACATTTTATTAAGATATTCTTTCTAAATAAAATGCTATAACAAACATGTATAATATGTTTAGCGTATAATATTTAGCGTAATGGTTTCTATGTCTAATATTTCTTTATACAAAACATAATATACATGTATGATCTAAAAAGGCATTCTTTATGTATTTATTTAAGAAATAAGTTTTACGTGTATATTATTTACTTTGCTCATGGCTTTTGTTACCCTCAGTTTGTTTCATGTTTTGTGAAAATACATATAAGCAATTCAGCCATATGGCTGGAAAAGATAAATAATAACAGTTTATATGTGGGTCTCCCAAAGTCGAAATACATCTCAAATATATATGGCAAGGTTTTGCACATATAAAAACGTGTGATATGCATATATTAACATATTATGTTGGCACTTACATTTATTTCTGTAAGGAATTGACTCGAGATTGGACACTTGGGTACCACTATAGGCAATTCGAGAACGTCCGTGAAATTAATACGAACGTCCGTGACATTAAGACTCATGTGAGAAACCGTATTCTGGTGACAGGAAAATGGCCTTTATTTTGATTATACATGTTTTTTATGATTGCAGAAATGTTGTAGAATGATTTATTTACAGAAATATAGTGGCATTTCTATTATAGACTGCCCAACCGGGGAAAGCCGGTGTAAAATTAGGGGTTACGATTTCCATAGGTCCACTAAGAGTGATAGTTAAGTAGCAGACATCTCATTATAATTAATTCAGATAGCTAAAATCATATCAACTGATAAATTTATATGTTTTATATTGGTCTGGAGGAGATTCAAATAAATTTTGTCATCAATTTCTGTAAGACTGTTCAGGCAGAGAACGTCCGTGAAATGTATGCGAACGTCCGTGAAATTGCAATTAAAAACAATATAGTATGAAAGAGGGACCAGGCGACTTGGAAATGCTACTTTTATATCTGACTAGGATGTATGCATGGTCTCTGGCTTAAATATAATAGGAATAGATAAAGTATTATCATCATATTGTTCTATAAGCATTACGTCAATTTCAACCAATAATAGGACTCATTATAACGACCAGGTCCATGTAAAAACCAAACTATTTAAACAGATTTATTGCAATTTTCAAGTTTGTTTGTATAATGACCCTGTTTTAAAGCCATTTGCAAAGAATAGAAACTCTTTTTGATGAGATCAGATCATTCTGCCAACATTCTTGTTTCTAGCGAACGTCCGTGAGCGATATGGGAACGTCCGTGATGAAAACTATACTCTCTTTGGTCATGTAATTATGCAATATTATGATCTAGACAGCAATTTATCCTATTAACATGCACATTGAAGTGTGTGGTACAGGAATACGAGCAAATATAGATGCGTTCCTAAAAAATGCGGCTAAAGTAAAGCAAAGGTTCTGAATAACACATTAATTTTAAACAAACATAACAATTCAGTAAAAGTTTGGATGTTTGTATTTTCTATTTGGCAAATAAAACACAATCCACGTTTGGCATACAGAGAGAAGCAAGTCTTAGAAGTAAATTGTCAAAATATAAGCTGTATATGACAGAAAATAAATTAGATATATATGGGTTCTAAATCTATATCTACATAATCCCTCACGGACGTTCGCATTTTGGAGATGGGTTACTTCAACAGTGAATAAAAACGGAACCACATGGAGTTTCCCAGTATAATGGGGTACGCCTGGAAGCTAGGATTGCATGCTTTCACATTAGATAGATGTCTTTAAATTTAAAAAATAAATTGAATTTTACCCTGTTGGGGTCGAAAAGTGCACTTTTCAAAATTCTGACCCATATACTGAGCCGATCTGACTGAAAACCAGTCGGATTGGGTCGATCATTGAGCTTTATTCTTATTGTCAACAGATGCACATACAGGGCAGTAAGTGTTATGCTAGTATCATTAAAAGATATACAGTGTGTCTCAAAAAGAATGGTACAGTTGGAAAATATTTGTTTAAGGTATGAAGGTAATTTGAAAAATATGTACATATTTGGTGTCATATTAAAGAAAAATAATCGGGCTTCCTGATAGTTTTTATTTCAGCTTAATTGCATTTGTCAGTCGTGAGATACAGTGAAAAAAATACAGGGGGCTCAGGGCGAATTCACCCCCAAAATGTCAAAAAGAGCCCCCGAAAATCATATAAGAGCCCCTGTATATTTGCATAGAGTTCAATGCAAAACTAATCTTTGAGTTGGTGAGATACATGGTTGTTTGTTTGCAAAACATCAAAATCCACTTTGTGCCATACGTTCTGTGCATTACTTTAATTACCAAAATGTAAAGCAAAAAAAAAGGTCAATATGAAAGAACTCTATGAAGAAAACTTGCTTTTTAGGGAGATCTTACCATATTTAATCATTGTTAAACCTTCCAACATCAGCAGTGACAAATTAAATTGTACTCTAGCCATTATTGCATTGTTCTTATACCATAATAATTAGTGAGAATACCAAATGTGTGCAACGAATGTCCATCGCCATTGTCAGTGCAAATACGCAAATCAGCACAAATGTTTTTTTTTGTCTAAGTATACAATCAGACATAATTGATGATCCGCTGAAGGGAAATATGTCATACAAGGAGCATCTGAAAAAAGTCTTCCCCTTTAATATGGTACCAAATAACTAGAACGATTTTTCATATCATATTTTAATCATTGTTTTCCTAACTGTACCATTCTTTTTCAGACATACTGTATATGAATAAAGATTACAATTTTTCTGAAACCACACCATTTTCTGAAAATAATTCATACACAGTATATAATATACAAAAGCAGAAGAGGTGAAATTTTATATTAAAGAAAAAAGTCATGTGTGCCTTGAAATCAGTACCATGATGTTTGCTGAGCAATGATTTGAAATAAACTGGGCTCCAAAAGAAACTTATCACTTCTACAGAGCGACGCTCACTAAAATCCATAACATCAAATTGAATCATATTTAGACACAGATAAGCTATCATTCTCCTTATGAAGCATATCTGAAAAATTGAAAGGTTGCTTTTGCCAAAATAGAGAAAAATGCGATGGAATCGCTACAGGTCACTTTTCAAAAATCACAGAAACTGCTCGCTGCGAACCTCCAGGAAAGGCCGTCTATTCATAACTTTCAATAGCTATTTATTCAACTTCAAAGGCGGGTTATGTAACCACCAGACCACATCGCTTATGTTCTCCTCAGTTCTACCCTATGTTCCTGTTTGATTCATCTATGTTTGATTTGCTGCTTGCCGTTTGAACTCTATTATTTTACCAGTTAACTCTTAGCCCGTTCTACCCTCTCCACGTTTACCTTTATTAGTTAGTACATTTCCGTGTATTACATTGGTAACATTGTCCAAATCCTCAAAATCCAAGTGGAATTCTAGCGGTTCCCTCATACCTTGTTGTATTGACCGTATTAACAATAAATCATGGGACAGGCTTCGGTTTTTCTAATTTTCCTTTTAAAAAGATATGTACGATTGAAGTGTTCAGATGTTGAATAATCCACTGGATCGTCAAAACCGTGTACAAAGTGAGTGCAATGTATTAGTGAATATCACTTTGCTTTTTTGCTCATTACTCGGCCATCTAACGTCCATTTAAGTTGAAATTTTCACACAACACCCAGTGGACATATCAGATAACAATATACATTGTATCAACCACTCATCACTTTTTGCACATGTCAACAAAGTTACTAGATCCCTTAGTTTAATGTATGTTCTGCGCAATATAAGTATAAGTGTATGTAATTTGTATTTATTATTATGTTTGTTATTATCTATCATATCTTCTAATGTTTTTCTTTTTTCTGCAATTTCATGAGATTCAGAGCCTAGCTTTCAATCCTAGCAGAATCTTTATCAGTGCAAAAATGACTATATAATTGTCCTTATTGTAATTTTTGCCTTTACAAAGTCTCGGCTAGGAAAGTAAGGCTCCTTGCTGACTACTGATTGTTTAGTAGATTTGCAGTTTTCAGCAGTATTTTCTTAATTCCTGTAATTTCAGTGAGAATCGTCCAAGCAGGAACTTGGATCTGACCGTCCTGGTTGCTCACAACGATGACCCAACAGACCAGATGTTCGTTTTCTTTCCTGATGAGAAGAAAGTCGGCATGAAAACCATCAAGGCGTGAGTATTTTCACACAAAAAACTCTGTAAAATACATTTGCTTATTAAGGCTAGTTGTGTACATTTGCAATCTATGATGTTCATTTTAGATATCCTTGTTGTACTATGAGTGAAAGGTGCTATGGAATATTGCTTTCATTTTACTAACTTTGATATTAATTACTATTGTCATGGAAGAAATCCATGCTGATAGACACAATTTTGAAGCAGAGATGGGAATGTTTTCACTAACTTGTATTGATTATTATGTACTACCATACTGATCATGTTCCCTCCAACATAATACATGGCTCTACCTTCTAAAATATAAAATTGTAAAATTATTTGATAACATAAGAATGTATGTATTACAAAGAACTACAGTGAACTATATTCTTTTACTCATTACACGCCAGAACTATGTCCATGATTTATTGTTTATTGTTTGATTTACATAATTACAATTTGTTGAATATGTTGAAAATAATTAAATCAAATCAAATCAAATGTTTGCAGAGTATGTAGCAACCAACTCCTGTCCATTTGTTGCAGGTATTGCCAGAAGATGCAAGAAGAGAACATTACGAGAGCAATCATCGTGGTCCAGGAACGGATGACACCTTCTGCTAAAACGGTGAGAACCAACATACAAGCTGCCATAACAGCCCGTGTTCCAATCTTGGTCTCATCTATCGGATGTTGACCAAAAAAAGGGCGGTCCCAGTCGTAAATAATCCAAATTGATTGAACGCATCTGCAGTAACCAAATAACCAACCAGTAATAGAGTACCCAAGTAGTGATGTCACATTCTGAGTTGATGATGCAAAAAATTGCTGAAAACTGCTTATCTACTATAATAACGCCTGTTTAATAAAAATGAGATTAAATATAGGGCCTACATTTTCGATTCCTAGCAGAATCTTCTTCAGAGGCAAAATGTCATTCTGGGCCCCGATCATGTGTTCCAAATGCCACAATCTTATTGATTTAAACGCGCACATTTTCTGACTTACAATTAATTGTAACTTACAATCAATTGTATCTCTTTCTGCAACCGGGCCCTGGTCTTATAACATAGTAATGGTGGTTCTAAATAAGTTGCCTTTCCACCAGAGCTTTTGGTAGTGGGTTGGAGCTGGACAATTGCCTTCTTAGAAACAAATATCTGGCTTACATTACTACATTTTTGAAAATCATTATCCATGGCACTAAATAGTTGTGACGTCACACTTTGGTACTCTATAGTTCCTTTGGGATAGTGTCAGGATTATATAGCATCTTACTAGCACCTGCATTGAAAAGGGTTTCTATGAAATATCATAGTAGTGGGGGAACTAGATTCCAATGCAACACTAGTGTTCATGTAGCATTGCCATCCGAATGCAAGTTCTATTGTGTGGAGAGGTACTGGTTTAGCTGTCTATCACACTCGGCCTGTTCACTTCAAATGTCTGCATGTATGTGACCCAGTGCACTCACCACTCTGGTACTGCCATCAATAGGGCCTTGAGGCTCAATGGTTAGAGCACCAGTCTAGTAATCCAGTGGTCTCGGGCACGATTCCCGGCGAAGCCCAATTTTATCGCTCAAGTTTGCTTAAGTTACCCAATCTTGCAAGAAATTATAATTATTATGTACACATTGTTGGATGTTGATCTACAAAAGCTTTTAAAACATTGCTTTATTAACAATATCCTGTCAAATATCTTCATTTTCATGTCTTCAAAGATAATGATGGTTTTAACTTGAGGCTCAATGGCCTTGAGGCTCAATGGTTAGAGCACCAGTCTAGTAATCCAGTGGTCTCGGGCACGATTCCCGGCGAAGCCCAATTTTATCGCTCAAGTTTGCTTAAGTTACCCAATCTTGCAAGATATTACAATTATTATGTACACATTGTTGGATGTTGATCTACAAAAGCTTTTAAAACATTGCTTTATTAACAATATCCTGTCAAATATCTTCATTTTCATGTCTTCAAAGATAATGATGGTTTTAACTATTAATGATTGATACAGAGTCTCGGTGACATGGCACCCAAGTACATCCTGGAGCAGTTCTTGGAGGCAGAGTTACTGATCAACATCACGGAACATGAGGTAAGCAGGGCTCCACACTTACCTTTTTTGTCAGTGGCCCAGTCGAGCCAGTGAAACAAAATTTCCCACTTACTGGTGGCCAGAAATAACAAATTTACTGGCTAGAAAGTTTTATTTCATGAGTAAACTTTTTACTATTCATTGGTGGATATAAGCGGTTCTGTTTCAACACTTGGTGGATCCAATCGCGTCTCCCTGACCAGTGTCCAGGTAATGGGTTCAACCAAGTCCTGCACTGCATCAACGATCGCTGACTCAAATCCAATCCACTTTTGACGAGTCCAACACTGCATCAGCGATCATTGCATCGGATCTGGGTTCAACATAAACGGAAATGAAACGAATTGAACATGTGCTGAATCCAATCCTGCTTCAACGGCCACTGAATCAGATACAGGTTCATCATCCAAGGAATCCAACCCTGCCTCACCGCTTGATGATTCTGAAGTGGATGCCACATTAGGCGTATCTACTTATTTATTTACTCAGTCGTGTTTAAACACGTTGGCCCCGTCAGTGGTACTGTTGTCCAGGGGGCGCTGTATACAAGTTATACATGGTTCAATGAAATACATACAAAAATACATAATTCTGATCGTCCACCTTCTTGTAGGAGGCCAGTGACCGTTTCTTGTGTGCTGCCAGCTTGCATCTGAAGTCATCTCTTGTGTTACTCTGAGAGGATCGGATCATGGTTGGATGATTCTGGATATGGTTGTTATCATCTCCCTGCATTTGACTCTTCGTAACAATGCAAGTCTAGAGGCAATCTTATTTGAAATATATTGAATATGCTCCTGTCCATTATTATATGGATCGTCCACCTTCTTGTAGGAGGCCTGTGACCGTTTCTTGTGTGCCGCCAGCTGGTGTCTGAAGTTGGCGATCTTAATTGAAATAAATTTAACATGCTCCTGTCCATTTTTCTATGCATCGTTCACCTTCTTGTAGGAGTCCTGTGATTTGTTCTTTGCCCTGACCATGTGGCGTCTGAAGCCGGCTATTTTCTCCAGCTCTAGCTCCTCCGATGTCTTGATGCAGGTTTATCATCCAAGGAATCCAACCCTGCTTGGACTAACCCTGATTGCATCGTAGTTCGATGATTCTGGGTATGGTTGTCATCATCTCCCTGCGTTGGGCCTGGATTCAATTGGACGTCACCAGATAGTAGGATGGCTAGTTGAAAACATGCAGTGGTGTTGCTGTAATAGGGTATGGGCCTCCCAGGGTATGTCAATAGCTTTCCCCCGATTGCTATTGAAGTAGTTCTCCCCCGTTTACCGTCAATGTCAATGTCATCACATACTGCCCAGTGATGTTGACTAAGTTGAAAAGTTAATGGATCACTTTGAATTCAACCGTGCGTCCTACCTTCCTGAGTCCTGACAGATCCTTCAAAGATGCAAATTAGGTCACTGCATATCTTCCCGAGACGACAGGAGGTTAAACCGTCCTTGTTGTACAGCTCCAGTTGCATCATTTGCATTTAGCTTCGGTGCAGTGAATTCCTCCAGATGATGGGTTTGCTCCTTCTGCAGTGTATAGATGGTGGCTGTTTTAGCTTGGACCTCATTCTCTAGATCCATAATCTTCCCGTCTGCCTGCTCTAGATGCTCACGAAGATCATTCATCTCTCGTCGGATAGCCTCACTGAGAGATGTCTGAAACAGATCCCTGAAGTCCTTGCTTTTGAAGTACTCCTTCACTGCTTCACTGATTTGTTCATGTATTGAGAGGTCAGCAGTGTCTGAAGACTGGGAAGCTGAGGCACCCTTTTCACTTTATTTATCAAATTCAACGAATAACAAAGTGTGATTTTTTGTCAAATATAATTATTTTTCTGTCATAAAATTGTTCCTGAAAATGGAAGTACAAAAAAGAAACTTTATTTTGTGTGCAATTTCATGCATCATAAATATTTATTTATCATATACTATTATGAGTGCAAAGTGGCTTACAGATAATATGTATAATTCTCTCTTTTATATCTGACATCATTCCTCAGTTTGTTCCTGAACATGTCGTCATGACAACAGAGGAGAAGACAGAGCTGCTCAACAGATAGTATCCTTTGAGAATCATTCCAGACAAAAGTAGATTCCAATCGTTTTTCTGACGGGCATTTTGATATGTTTATGCATGCACGAACATCATCTGAGGGTGCACTATAACAAAAGCGGGTCTCGGCTGTAAGTACAATTGCAGAGTCTTCATTAGAGGCTTGTTGACACAGCTGACGTGGAGACATACTCTCATTTTATTACACAGACAAAACTCTTTTTTTTACAGATAAGCATTTTGCAGCATTATTTTCTTCATTCATATTACAATGTGATAATTGTGCACCACGAGGTTCTGCTTACAGATGTGCGCACGTTATAGATATATAGTTATTAATATTTATATAATATTGACTGGCCTTGAGTGGTATATCAGAAATATTGCATTCACTAGGATTATATTGCACGAGTCGAAGAAGAGTGTATATGATCCTAGAAAATGCAATATTTCTGATATATCACAGAAGAACAAGGCAGTCAATATTATTAAACATACCTATTAAGAGGAAAACGCAAAGAAAAACATAACTCTTCATCTCTATTGTGTATGGAAGAAGTCCAATCAATTAAATTTCAAATTACCATTTAACCGTTTTCAACCTATTTTCAAGGACAATATGCACGTATTATAGCCGAGATGCGTAAACCTATTCATACATCACAATAAGACACTCGCAAATCCATTCATACTTCCAGGGGGGTATCACTCTGCCACAGTGAATGCAATTTTTGTAGACCAGAATGACTGCCCATCTACATCATCAAACATCACACAATAGCATTGTGGGATACTAGGGGAAGTAACGTGAACCAATCATAGACCCACGTATGAATTTGCACGTTCATGTGCTGGATTGAATATTCAGCTCAAATGAAGGGTAATATCCTATGATTATTGCACTGCAAATCCACATTTGTAGAGTTACGGAATGCACATTTCGAAAGTAATATCATTACAATAATGCCTATTATGAAAGACAAACCCCCGAGACAGAAAAAAATATGATTGATTGTATTGAAAAACTGGCATGTATGTATAGTAATACATTTATTAATATGACATTATACTTTATAAATGCATAGGTCAAATTCATTTTTCCCGAGTAAATGACTAATTAAATGATTTCTGCATGCACCCAATATCACTGGCGTACTGGTGGGGGGTCATGGGGGGGCGCTTGACCCCCCAAATAAATTCAAATCATGGCTTTTATCTAATTCGATAAAAGTGATTGAAAAAAAAAAGAGTATTTCTTTAGACAAGAAAACTCAGATCTTACTTCATGTCAAGTCAAATTTCCTTCCCAAGTATGCACCAGATTGCATAATTTCAATTAAAACATTGCAAAAGCACCTTAACCGTGCACCCACCTACCATCACACCCTCCCATCACCCTTCCCCCTCTCAGTTATCGTTTCGCTCCCTCGGGAATCGGTCTTGTATACGTCTGGAATACAATGTTTATGTTTTGTCATAAAATAATGCTTTTGATGCACTGTTTGAACTGAATATGTCACTTTGCGAATATTATTTTGGGGGTGCATTTTTGTTTTTCTTCACGAATCAATCATAACCTCTTCTGGTTAAGAATCATGACGATGATGACGCATTAACGCACCCCGGGGGGGGGGGGTACTCACGTATATTAGGTATACGGGGATGTGCCGCTGGGAAGGGTGACTTTTACAAGAAAGATCCTTAGACATGGGTCCCATTTTCATTTTTAAAATCCTTAGACATGGGTCCCTTTTTTCATTTATTCCTTTCCCCTCTTTTCTCCCTCATTGTTCCGGGATTTTGGGATTTGCCGATGTGAAATTGCTAAAATTGTCAAGCTCGCTCCGCTCGCTCGCATACATGATATTTCACAACCTCGGGTGTTATATAACGCCATATCATAAGTAATAAAACGAATATACCTATACAATATTGAAACAAACGACAATTTTCCGATGTGAAATTGCTAAAATTTTCAAGCTCGCTCCGCTCGCTCGCATACATGATATTTCACAACCTCGGGTGTTTATATGTTACCCTTCATAACGCCATATTTTAAAAACGAAGATACCTATACAATAATATTGGAACAAAAAATGTTCCGATGTGAAATTGCTAAAACTTTCAAGCTCGCTCCGCTCGCTCGCATAAATGATATTTCACAACCTCGAGTGTTTATATATTACCCTTCATAACGCCATATCATAAGTAATAAAAACGAATATACCCATACAATAATATTGAAACAAATGGCAATTTTCTCGCTGTGAAATTGCTAAATATTTTAAGCTCGCTCCGCTCGCTCGCATTATTAATATTTATGCAAATTACCGCATCATAATTGAAGACTATTCACTGTTTTCAATCATTTTTAAAATTAAGAATTTCACATCCGATATGCACCAGATAGCTCCATTCTAGTGTAAAAATTGCCCTCCCCCCCACTCGGTCGCTTCGCACCCTCAATTTTTTACACTTTCGCCCTCCCTAGGAAAATACCCTGGCGCCGCCCCTGTAGTATGGTACAGTTCACTAATAATACAAAAATGTATCCAAAAAATGCAAAATGATTGGCCATTGTATTATATTACAGCTAAAAAATGTAATATTTAAAGTTCGAAATCCTCAGACATGGGTCCATTTTTCACAAAAAATCCTTAGACGTGGGTCCATTAAAAAAAAAAAATCCATACACATGAGTACATATTTACAGCAAAAGGACCCTTGGATGTGGGTAAGGGTTGGGATGTCTCAGCCGCACAACCCCGTCCGACTATAATCTGAGTACCCCCCCCCCCCCCCCCCCCCGGACAACGGCACATTATACTAAATGTCGTCAAGTCAGAATTTCCTTTCCAGGTACATGTATGGACCAGATTGCACAGTTTCAAGTCCAAAAATGCAAAAGCTCCCTACCGTGAGAGGGGGGACACCCCCCTCCCATCCCACCCCCGCTCAGTCGCTTCGCTCCTTCGCAGTGGCGGATCTACAGGGGGGGGGGGGGGGGGGGGGGGTGGGGGGGGGGGGAGGGGGGTTTAAACCCCTCCCCTTGTGCTGCCAAGTTAAATTTGTGATGTGGAAAACATCACTTACGGGGGGTCAAAATAGCACCACAAAAATCGCCGCTTCGCGGCTCGTGGACGATGCGGAGCCCCTGTAGTATGGTACAGTTCACTAATAATACAAAAATGTATCCAAAAAATGCAAAATGATTGGCCATTGTATTATATTACAGCTAAAAAATGTAATATTTAAAAGTTCGAAATCCTCAGACATGGGTCCATTTAAAAAAAAAATCCATACACATGAGTACCTATTTACAGCAAAAGGACCCTTGGATGTGATGTCTCAGCCGCACAACCCCGTCCGACTATAATCTGAGTACCCCCCCCCCCCCCCCCCCGCCGGCTTCGCGGCTCGTGGACGATGCTCCGCATCGTTATTGGTTCAAACCCCCCTTAGCAAAAAGACATCACTTACGGGGGTTCAAAATAGCAAAAAAATCGCCGCTTCGCGCCTCGTGGACGATGCTCCGCATCGTCATTGGGTCACCCCCCCCCCCCCCCCCCCTTAGCAAAAAAAAAGCTAGATCCGCCCCTCCTTCGGGCTTGGTCGCTTCGCTCCCTCACAATATCCGGTGGTGATACGGATTTGGTTCTGCCCCCAAAAAAGTTTTTGCTCATTACGCCACTGCCCAATATATGTATTAGTCCTTAATGACAACAATTACTTCAGCAAACTCAAGGACCATCAGCTGCCCAGGATACAGGTTGGGGATCCTGTGTCAAGATACTTTGGTCTAAAGAGAGGACAGGTTTGTAGTTGAAGTTTCATTTCATTATGATTTAATTTATTGGACCATAAAACAATGCAACAAATCGCAAAATCAAGACATGAATACACTGTTTTATGGTTCGGACCACTAGGAAAGCATAGCTTGTAATAAATGGCCCTTAAACATCATATAAAGTTGCCTTCGTTAAAAAGGATAGTTCAGTTTTGGTATAGATGGCTGTTCAATAAATGCATTTTTTTGTTTAGATAATAAAAAACTGAGTGTAAAATTTGAAAGAGTTCACAATTTTTATGACAGAATGAACTTTATTTGATTTTAAAAAACGGTTCAGAAACAGCTGAACTATCCATTAGTATATCAGATTGGAATAAATGTGGGGACCAACTTTTATTCAATAATTAAACAAAAAAATTAAAATCTACCAAAATGTGTTTTTAATTGTTTTTGATGACCTTTTTAACTAATAATATTTTAACCAAACATCACATTCACATTTGTTGATAAAAAGTGTTTGGAACTTAAGGTGCCTGAAGGGCGCCCTCTTGTGTTGACGACTGCTTTTTTAATTCAAACATCCCTGTAACTTAACTGCGTATGTTTTACTACCATTCAAGCACCATTTACTATAACTGGTTTTTAACGATAATTTCAAAGTTATAATTACTTAAATTCTGTTTGACCACAATTGTACTATCCCTTTCATTCTTTCTTTTACTGAATTGCTGCAAAACCACATTTTATCCTCCAAGGAAAAGAAAAAACACCATTGAAATTCATGCTTGACGTCTCAAGCATCATTCAAAACACAATTGAGATTATTTACGAATAAAAGGAGAATTCATTGATGATGATGCATACATTACACTTTTTACTTCCCCCCATATTCAGGTGTAATGCACATTCCATGATTTCATAATCATTACAAATGGGGCATTAATGTAAATGGGAATAAACAGGATTTCCTATGATATCAAATTCATGTAAGGTAGTATAGTAACAAGATAGATATGAACGCTTAAACTTGGAATTGCAGAACCTTTTTTTTTGAGGGGTTTATAATAATTACAATATCTCATAGTCAATTCGGATTGTGGCACCATGGACACATTTAAAGATAGATAGAAATGTAATTTGTTTCAAACAGCATTTAAGTAGACTTTTCTCTATATTTTACTGTCCCCTTCTTCCTTTTTGTCCGTTTCACGTTTCTCTATACTTTTCTTTCCCATGCGCTTTGAGCACCTTATTAGGTGGATATTGCACAATATAAATATTCATTATTATTATAAATATTGTGTTCTTTCTTGTCTGTCTCCTTTGCCAGGTTGTGAAGATCATTCGTCCCAGTGAGACGGCCGGCCGATACATCTCGTACAGATTGGTCCAATGACACACACTCCTCTCTCTTTTTTTACGATGTATATTTTTGTAAATAAGTACTGTTACATACTGTACATTGCCCATGTTTGACCATATTCGACCATATTCCACTGTGTCTTGTATCTGTGGTAAGGTATGCAAGGCTTTACCTGGATAGGCCATGCAGTGAAAAATATACACGGGGGCGAATTCGCCCCCGAAATGCCACAAAGAGCCCCCGAAAATTTGCATAGAGTTCAATGCAAAACAAATATCAGAGTGCTATTTTCATGCAAGCAAGCTTGAAAAGTAGCCCCCGAAAAATAAATATGAATTTTTCCCCTGTAAATAAAGCATACATCCATTTGCATGTTTCAATCGAGGTAACGGCCGTGAGAAAGATTCTTGTAGAGCCCTTCAAGGAGGACAAAGCAAATTGTGAAACAACATTTTACTAGTTTGCAATTTAGAGGGGAATGTTTTCTCGTTCAGAAATCCTTAAATAAGGTTTGTTGTTCAGAATATTTGATGCATCATTCCAAAGGTTTGCTTTTCTACAATGTTGGTTGTTGAAATTCCTACATAATCCTTAGTAATGTATTTGTTGCACCGTGAAAACATTCAAGCTGTCGATGCTTCTATACCAAGAGCCTTCTGTCTCTATTTCTGTGTCGGAAGATTGCGTTAGGGGCCATCTACAAAGTATGTGCGCACATGGGGGAGGGGTTAAATCTGATGCGTACGCTCCATTGAACCACGTGTATAAAAAGTGCGTACGGGGGGAGAGGGGTCAATTTCGGACCAAAAATTGCGTATGTACTTTGTAGATGGCCCCTTAATTGCAGTAGGGTTTCATGTTTGTTGGCTGAATCACTGCATAATAGGTACTAAAGTGATATTTGTCAAGTTAATCCAATTCTTACTGGAAATCTGGCGGTAGATGTTGGATTTTTTTTAGTGGGGATTCAAATGACATAGTTTATATATCATGAGAGGGGGAGTGTCACTTCAAAATTATTTCCATGCAATAGGGGGGGGGGGGAATTGAGATCTTTTAAAGGAAGATTTTAAATACAGTTAAACCCGTTTTAGTGGCCACCCGTCTATCAGCCAACCTGCCTATAGTGGCCACTTACGGTGATCCCCTGCAAAGAAGGCCAAGATGATAGAACCTGTCTATGGAGGTCATCTCCCTACATTGGCTACTGTTGTTACCCTGAGGTGGTCACTATAAACAGGTTGGCTGTAAAATAACGTTATGAACCAGAGCAAAATAGCACTGATTTCCTATTGAAATAAAATTCATTCGGATGGGCATATCTCAGCCAAAACTTGATTTTCAACATTTCGGCATTTTTGATGCTCTTTCGGAAAATGAAGTTTAAATTTGGAAATTCTAAAAATAGGTTTTTGATGACGTCACACTTCACCAAGTCAAATATCCCTCTGTTCCTTAACCAGAAGATTGTGTTAGTTGCAATATGGTTTTATGTTTGTTTGCAGAATCGTTGCTACGTACAATGTAGGTGATAGAGTGATATTTTTTAATTTCCAAAATTCGATGTAATTACCACATCTTGAGTCGCGAGGTAATGACTCTGTAAGGTTTCAGTTGCAGTTTTATTTGACAACAACCCAATGCCACAAACTACGTAGGTACTTAAAGGGGTAGTTTAGTTTTGGTAAGGCTGAACTTCAGTAGCCAAAACCTGCACAGTAACATTATAAACTAATAGTTATTACTCCACCATGCTCGAAAGGTATACAAAATTACAAACGACTAAGTAAAAAGCCTGTTATCATTAAAAAAGAGCCATTAAAACACAAGAGGGCGCTTTTTAAAAAGGCATTGGTTTCAACCATTTTTCATACAAAATTATGCATGTGATGTTTTATTGATATAATGATTAAATAGTGAGATCATCAACAACTATTTAAAAAACGCTTTTGAAAATTTTTGAAAAAGTGCAAGCATATTTAAATTTTTTTCTAAAAATCATCTAATTATTTGGGCCCCAAATAATTATAAGATCAGATATATTTATTGATATTTCAGCCGTTTCTGGGTCGATTTTGACCAAATAAAGTTTATTCTGCCATTAAAATTGCATGTTCTCTCAAATTCGACACTCAGTTTTTCATTACCTCACAACAAAATTGTGATGTGCAGCGCCCTCTCTACCAAAACTAAACTGCCCCTTTAATTATGTTGCAGTAATGGTCTCCCTAAATACATTTACTAACACCATTAGCGTAATGATTTTATTGACAAAAAGAAACGATATTGGATTCTGAAAGTCGTGAGATATCAATTTCTGTGAGATGTTTTTCTGTACATAATTTAACAATCAATGTCGCAAAGCATGTAGGTGTGAAATTAAAGGGATCTAGTAACTTTGTTGACATGTGCAAACAGTGATGAATGGTTGATACAATTTTTTTTTTTAAACCTGTCCCATGCTTCTATCATCAATACCAATACAACAAGGTATGATAGAGTTCAAATTAAATTTTAAGGATTTGGACAATATTACTAGATCCCTTTAAAGATAATTTCCTCCTTTTGCAGTCATCTTCAAGTTCAACCACAAGAATCATCTAGTCAGTGAAATTTGAAGGTTCTCAGTGATAAAGGATGAATTATTATCCATTTACGAAGTTCAAAGAAAAATGTATTCTGTTTCATCAAATATCTGATTAAATAACTGAATTGTCATTGAATCCCAGGCAAACTATTGTTCCCACTATAGGAGGTTAAATAGTAAGAATTTCTGAAGTTTTAGCACAATCAGTCAATAAATTATAAAATTGTAGCTCTTGGAGATATCATTTATTTATATGGGGGACTTAAATTGGCAACGCACTCTGGCAAAATGGTGGACAACTCCCCCTATAGTTCAGCATATGATGTGTAGAATACATTTCTACATGACATAGTGTGATTTTACCTTACAGAATGGAAAAGTGTGACTGAAGACAATTGAAAAGGGGGAGATATTATTTTCGAATCATGTGGAGTTGTTAACAAATTTATCAGAATGCATTGCCAATTTGAGTCCTCTCACCAAGTCTTGATTTTGACATTGTGAGGTCTAAATTATTCATGTGAAGTTTTCTTCAAAGTGTGTTGAAAGATTCATGATTATGTGATGTTTTATCAATTGATTGTCATGAACATGTATGTAGAAGGCAATCTATGTGTAGCTGGACTAGTTTATGAAAACTACATTACACTCGGCCAGTGTGTATTTCACTCCCCGGGTAAGGCTTTTGCAAGATGGCACTGCGCATCTGATGTGCAAATCAAAACTACCTTTAAGTTTAATGTTCTCCCAAAATGCAATTCTATCTCCATGTTCTAAATTATTAATTATGATATTGAAAATAAAAGATACTGCATTAAAAATGGTGTGAGATGTTGATTATTCTAGTTCCATGTGTAAAGTTTGATTGAAGATAACATGGGACTTTTGTCAAAGTATTTTCGGAATGTCTTGAATAATTTTACTTGCTGTATCTCCTATTTACAATGATTGTATAAAAGAAAAACTACATTGGATCCAGATTAAATCCAGTTCATTCCAGTTTAATTTACTTTGATTCTCTTTGTTCCTTTTTTTTCATAGTGTCAGGTGTTACCATTTCATAGTGTCAGTGTTACCATTTCATAGTGTCAGTGTTACCATTTCATAGTGTCAGTGTTACCATTTCATAGACAAATTTTGCATTCAAAAAAGTTGTCAGATACTTGTATTAATATCTTGGGTTTCATTTGTAGGATACCTAAATTAGTTAATATCTTTAGGGACGTAGGAATCAAATCGAGTTTTATAATCTCAAGAAATACGGTGCTTCTCACTTAATCTCTGTATTAGTAATGATTGTATTTAGAAAGGAATTTATACAATATTACTCGTACAAGATTGGTTTGATTGCAGTAAGGTTTCAGGATTAATAAAAAGCCTCAATACCATGACAACTTGGTGACTTATATATGTTGGTGATGATGATGATGATGATGATGGTTGCGGGGATGACGAGAAGAAATCATAGATTTAACTTAATACACTTTATAGGGAGATATCTAAAGGTAAATAATGTGACCTTGCATTGGAAATTGTCTTGAGATACATGATTAGTATATGCAAGGTCCCATCCGCACATATTATATGGAGCAATGTCACATAGCACGATGTGTATCAGCACAGTAGTTTAATTGCAGTAAGGTTTTAATCAGTACATAGCGGTTTTAATTTCATGTATCCTTGTATATAGATGTAGGGACTGAATCAAGTCTTGATGAAGACCACAATGATGATGATGAGGATGATGATGATGACAGTGGCGTAATGAGCAAAAACTTTGGGGGGGGGGCTGAACCAAATCCGCATCACCACCGGATATTGCGAGGGAGCGAAGCGACCAAGCCGGAAGGAGCGAAGCGACTGAGCGGGGGGGAGTGTGTGGGAGGGGGGTGTCCCCCACGGTAGGGAAGTTTTGCATTTTTGGACTTGAAACAGTGCAATCTGGTGCATACCTAGAAAGGAAATTCTGACTTGACGACATGTACATGTACTATAATGTGCGTTAGTGCGTCATCATCGTCATGATTCTACCAACCAGAAGAGGTTATGATTGATTCATGAAGAAAAACAAAATGCACCCCTAAAATAATATTCGCCAAAGTGACATATTCAGTTCAAACAGTGCATCAAAAGCATTATTTTTATGACAAAACAACATGAACATTGTATTCCAGACGTATACAAGACCCGATTCCCGAGGGAGCAAAACAATAACCGAGAGGGGAAGGGTGAATTGGAGGGTGTGATGGTAGGTGGGTGCACGGTGTAAAGGTGCTTTTTGCAATGTTTTACTGAAATTATGCAATCTGGTGCATACCTTGGGAATTAAATTTGACTTGACATGAAATAAAATGTGAGTTTTCTTGTCTAAAGAAATACTATTTGTTCAATCACTGTAATCGAATTAGATAAAAAAGCCATGATTGAAATTTATTTGGGGGGCAAGCGCACCCCAAGCCCCCCCCCCCCCCCCCCCCCACCAGTACGCCAGTGGATGATGATGATGATGATGATGATGATGATGATGATGATGATGATGATGATAAGGATGATGATGATGATGATAACGATGAAGATGATGATGATGACGATAATGAGGATGATGATGATGATAAGGATGATAATGATGAGGATGATGATGAGGAGGAGGAGGAGGAGGATGATGATGAGGGGGATGGGGAAGATGATTGTCTAGATTCTACACCCCGGGTATTAGTTCATCTACTCCCCATGGGGTCTATATTGTATCATTTGTTGTACAGATTTATTTGGTTAATAATATTTTGCCTATTATACAATTTGGTCTAACCGCCCGAGCTAAACAAAAAATGTCAGTTATGGGCAGACCAGGTAAATACGGTAGACCAATGAAGGGAAACATTATTTACTAAAAATGTTGTCTGTGTTTATACCTTTAAATCTGGAATGTTCTTTTCCACAGTATGCAGCATCAGTTTAATGATATTAGTTGGACTTATAAACTTCAATGGTTTCTAAAAATCTACGAAATATAGGAATACTATGGTTTCACTTGTACTGAAAATATCCATCGATATCTTGATCTGACGATATGAAGAATTTCTTGACATCGGTGTAGGAGCACATATTTCACAGGGGGTGCTAAGGTCATTTACCCGAATCATTATCCTTCCCATCTTTCACCTGAAAGGAAAAAAAAAGGTCTGATGCCCGAAAGTTCTGTTGTTGATGATTTAGACCGAAAATAATGATTTTCCCGAATATGGAACGTCTTTTTACCCCAAAAAGTCGTTGCTTTGCTTTCGAATGTCATAATTTGCCCAAATTTAAGATATCTTTGGTTCTTTGCCCGAATGTGACAGAAGTTTGCCCGAATGCGACTTATTTTCCCCGAATATGACATGGTTCTGCCTGAATATGAAAATTGATTTTCCCGAATGTGACATGTTTTGCCCGAATATGACACGTTTTGCCCGAATTCAATGTGCTTTTTGCCCGAATTTGGCCGTTTTTAAATTCCAGGGGCTGCAGCCCCCATGCAGCCCCCCCCCCCCCCCCCCCCCCCCACCACCCGCCTCTTACACCTATGTTTCTCGAGGAGGAATGAAGGGCGCAACGCAACGTTGCAAAAAAAATAGAGTTGCATGACGTGCTCTTTGAAGACCACAGTGCTCGGCGCTCTACAGCTCCACCTGAACTTGATGATGATGGTGTAACTTGCGTAAAAGTATTCATAATCGCATACGTTTTGAGTTAGTTTTATTCAAAAGCAGCAATTAAGGAATAATTCAGTTTTGGTACAGAGGGCGCTTCAAGAAATAATGTTGTTGTGAGGTATAATGAAAAGCTGAGTAATACATTAAAAGAGCAGAATCGACTTTATTTAATCAAAATTGGTTCAGAAACAGCTTGTATATCCATAAGTATATCAGATTATCAATGTGGGGAACAACTTTCAATAATTAAAACAAAAAATTGTTTGAGGTGCCTGGAGAGCGCCCTCATGTGTTAACGACGAATTGTGTTACTTAACCACGAATATATTTTACTACCATTCAAGCATCATTGAACTATAACTGTTTTTTTTATGATAGTTTAATGATAATTTGCAAGTTCTGATTACTACAGTTCTGTTTTACCAAAACTATACTATCCCTTTATATTAACCTACCATGATATACTTGGCTTGTAATCTTTGTGAAATGTCGCCCCCCCCCCCCCTCCCCCCCCCCCCCACC